>CATKHJ010884409.1:0-21011 GCA_949750685.1 Vernicia montana
ATATATATATATATATATATATATATATATATATATATATATTTTATCCTTTTTTTTTTTTTCCACTTGTCTCCCAATTCTCTCGTAAATCACTCTCCATTCCCATCTATCAATCAGTTTCTCCTTTTATAATGAAAACATTTTATAATGAAAAGGAGTGGCAATATATATATATAATTTTAATTTTATTCACATGCTTAAAACTACACTTTCAATACATGGTTCAACTTGCTCCACTTCTATCATTTTTTTTAAGTAATTTCTTCATATTTAACCCTTATTTCTTGGCGCAGTCCTGTGCATAATTTATTGCATGACTTCAAAACTCCTCATCATTTTCAAATTTTCACAATAATCTAATAGAAAAACTTAACAAAAACTGCAAAACACTAAAAAAAAAAACATAAGATTGAACAAAATAAAAATAAATAAAATATTTGAAATAAATAAATAAATATGATATTAATTTCTAAAATTAAATGGATTTTTATCATAAAATGCTCAAGTAAATATAATTACAAATTCAGGTCAACAAGCATCCCTAGATGTTAATTGTTATAAGTTTGAATATGTATCCCAAAAATGTATTCCATTGTAAATGAATCCAAAGAATGAATCCAAAAGTTTATAAACTTAAAATGCTTAATTATATATTCATTTATACGAAGTTCAAATTCTTGTACGACAAAGACTAGCTTAATATATGGCATTTTAAATAAAAGCTTTACTAACATTTTTTTTTTATTGTTTACAAGCTATTAAATGAATTATACTTTGAATCATTATAAATTATGAATATGTTAAATATTAAAAATAATCTTTTCTGCTCTTTACTCACTAAGGTTTCCCCGAAGCTCACCCCTTCTTCTCATCAGTATATGCAGGTGAAAGTTGAATAATAAGTTCAGAAGTATAGCGGATATTGGCAAGTTGATTTCCTCAAGCATTCATCCTTTCTGAGGACTATCAAGACAATGTAATATTTTACACCTTGTTAATTATTTGTATATGAAGTTTAAAATTTCTTAGATGCTCCATGTGTGTAAATTGTATTATTTATAAGTGTTGTAATAATAAGTGAAAAGTGAAAAGTTGAATAATAAGATTGATATGACATATGAATTGAATGGTGAGAATGATGATGGGAAAATTAATTATTGACTAATTGTAGTGAAGGAATGAGATTATTATTGGAAGTGTAATTGGAATGTAGGTTGTGATCTTGGGGTTATAGTGTAATTACAGTTGAAACCATGTCGGATTTCTATTGGATTGTTGGTATCCTTATGGTTACCCATGCCCTAAGACCGTCACTGCTCAGAAATTGGGCTGTGACAAATTCGAGCTTGAATTTATTCGAGTTTTATTTTGACATTAATAAATAAACTAATTTAATTTTTTTTAATAAGAATCGAGTATAGTAGAGTCGAAATCGTGTATTTTCAAGTATTCGTTTGAATGGAGCTTGGGTTTTAGAATGAAAAATTTAATTGAGTTCGAGTTGATTCTTGAGCCTCTATTTTCTTAATAGAATCGAGTTTGAACTCAACATTATTTCAACTCAATTCGGCTTGTTTATATCTTTATGTTTGATAAATATTAGGTGATATTTGACAAAATTGAAAATTAAATTCTGAAAATTTAAGTGATATTATTTTTAACTTGTAAAAATATTTAAAAATATAATCACTTATTATATTTCGTATAAATTTTAAATTAAAAATTTGAACTTATAATTTTTAAATTAATTGAAACTTTTAAAAAAGCATTACTAAATAATTTAAGACTATTAAATTAAGTTATTAAACAACTTGAAACTTAAAACGATTGAGTGCTGAAAATTTTAATTTTATGTGTTAAATCAACTTAACAAACACCACTTAATTAATAATAACTAATAAGTTTTGCAATTTTCATACTTAGGCATAATGATCTAATAATAAATATATAAATGACTTGGATAATATATTTAGATTTGATTGCTTCTCTTTCAATACTAAAAAATAATAATAATATTAGACCAATTAATGCAATTTGCAGACCTAATGGCCATGAAGCCGCTTTGAACTACTAACAACGTTATTGGTTCTACAATTGCAATTAATAGTCAATTAACAATTGCGTTTGGTGATGAAGAATTTTGCAATTTAATAATTAGAACTACGGTCGAACTATAAAATAATTAAGAATGATGTTTATAATATATATATTTTTTTCACTTATAAAATGACATGTTCTTATCATATGTAAATAAATTTATTACCATTAGTTTTTTGGATAAAATAAATTTAATTTTTGTGTATTAACGGAAAGCAAAATGTCAAAATTTTTGCACATCAAAATATAATTTTATCGAGAATTAACGGAAAGTAAAATGTCAAAGTTTTGGCACAGTTAGACATAATCAAATGATAAATGTATATACAATTTAGACAATAAATACATATTCAAATCCTCTTTTCTCTAACACTAAAAAAAAATTGTGAAAGTTTTATGTCTTCTTAATCACAAAAATGTTCATGAATTTAATAAAAATTATTAAAAAGAAAGGCTACACAATATTATTTCCAACCATAAGTTCTTGATTATATTTTATATTTTAAATAGTGTTTTTGAATGAAATTTGTCCGGAGGAATCAGAGAGTACACCAGGACATCACAATTAGGCTGACACATTCATAGCATCCGACATCATCTAACCCTAAAGCAATCATATTATTAAGAAAAATAAAAGGAAACAAAGGAAGTATAAATTACAACCCAAATGTGCAAAAATTGAACAGACAACAACTAATAGACAAATCGAAAACTCTCTTTCCTAACATGATCATGGAAAACTAAATCTGTACAAAATGATGGAACACTTGACCACCAAGTAGGAGAGGAAAGTTGAGAGCTTTAACTGATAAACAATCCACAATGGCATTTCCTTCTCTATAGATGTGAGATACTTGGAAATTCATCTAAGAAATATAATAGAGGCATTTCGACCAGGTTAAGCGATAAGTTTAGGAGACTTCCATGCTCTTAGACTTAACAAGTGAAACCACATATATACATGGAATCACATTCTAACAAAAGATTATGCCAGCCACATAACCAAGTGTTATAAATACCAGTAATTGCAGTGATCAATTTAGCTTCAAAACCATAACCAATTTGAAGGGGCATAGCAAAACAACCTTTCACAAAGCCACGGCTAGTGCGATTAAGGGTGAGCAAAACCGAACTGAAACTAAAAAATCGAACCGAATTGATTGGTTCGATTCAATTTTTTTAGTGGTTTGGTTTTTTAAATAGTAAACCGAATTAAATTTTAGTTCGGTTCAATTTTTACAAAAAGAATTTCAGTTTGAACCGAACCAACCGAAATTTTAATATATATATATATATATATATATATATATATATATATTTTAGTATATATATATAATATATTATTAATAAAAATATATATATATAGTTTATTAAAATAAAAAGAAAAAAATAGTCAAATCGAATCGAACCAAACTTTTTTGGGTCGGTTCGATTTTATAAAAATTTTGGTTTCGATTCGGTTCAAATAAATTATAGATTCGGTTATTTCAGTTATTTTGGTTCGGTTCGATTTTGAACCGAACTGACCTAATACTCAGTCCTAAGTGTCATAAACCCCGCCTGCACCCATCCTACCCAGAGCTCCTAAAGCTGCACCATTAGTATTAATTTTGATCCACCTAACAGAAGGAGCATACCATACAACTGAAATAATTTTATGAGCCCTACTTGCAATTCCAGGGATGCTAAACTGACGTAAGAGCAAGAGCATATTGGAAGTTTTTCATTATGTCAACTTTAAACAAACAACATTCTTTAATTACATGCCATAGAAAACGTAATGAATTGAAAATAGAGGGGGTAACATTATCAAAAGTGGCTTCGTTTCTGGTTCACCAAATTAGCCAATTAAAACAAGATTGAATAGCAAATAACCATAGGGCTCGAACTTGCTTACTCATTGTAGCTATTATTGCCGATGAAAACAGCTCCAAAGGAGAATCCATGTTCAGCTGAACTCCAAAAAGGAGAGCTAGAGCAGCCCAAAGCTAGGCTGAAAAACTGCAGTCGACGAACAAATGATGTAAGGATTCCTGATCACATTAACACAAGCGACAAACAAAAACAAGAGAGATGCCACGTCGCTGGAGAGTGTCATTCGTAGGCATGCGACCATTGAGCACTTGCCAGCAAAGAAGAGACCTCGTGGGAGGGATGAAATGGTGCCAAAGATCCTTCGTCCATGCCTTATGATGAGAAGAAGGAGCAAGGAAAGCATGAGCTAACTTGTAGCTAATAGATCCCGTGGAAGAGCCCAGCCAAATGAGGGTATCCGGGGACGAATAAGTAACCTCTTTTTGCTTTTTTCCTTGGGCTAGTTTTTTCATTATATATATACAATGAATTCATATATACAGTGAATATGTTAATCCAATTAAAAATTATAAAGAAGGTGTATCTCATTGATAAAGATTTAACTAAATAAAACATTCTAATCAAATAAATAACAGTATATATAGCATAGTTTTTTTTTTTTTTTTTTCCCAACGAATTGAACTATTTGTTATATGATTGGATGATATAAATGAACTAATAAATTTTTGTAATGGTTCATTAGCTATCTGCTTCTTTCCTTGGGCTTAGTTTTGAATTTTGGATCATGACTAAATTAACTACTAATCTTTGCAAGTAGTTTTAGGATTTGAATTTCTCTTTTCTCATTAGCCTCTGTTCAAAATTTATTGCTTCAGCTTTGTGTTATTATTTGTTGTGTAAGCCTTTAACTTGGTGATATTGAAATGAGTGAAAAGATCTCGAGTTTGAATTCAATTAGAGCTAAATTTACCAGAAAAAAAAAAATTATTTGTTGTGTTACACCATGTGCTAGACTTAGCTAAATAGAACAGAAGAAGAGGAGAAAAGGCAATTGAATTATCAATACATTTTTGTAATCTTACATTTACATTTCTTATATTGTTGTTTTAGAAGCCCTTCTTGCAAGAATGACCCAACAAAGAACTCTGTAAAACACAAAAAAACCTAACATAATCCCCACATTAATCCACCTACTATCTTTCTCAAGTCCTCTACTCTTCAAAACATCTTTCCCAGTAACCAAACACTTAGAATTCCCATTATCTTGATCAATATGCCAAGAGAAACACTCATTTCTTACACTCCAATACTCATTTGTAAGAAGACAATCTAATGGGTACCTATAAAGAGAAACATAATACATAAAAATCCAATATTTTGGGATATTCTCTTTTGGAATAAAGTAGCCAGAGAAGAGAAAGAAAGCTCCAAGAACTGTGCAAATTAAAGAATTCCCTGAAATGAAATCAGGAGAAATAGCACTCAAGAAAAGAACTAAAGAACTAGCCATCAAGACTATAAGCCAAACAACAAATGTGAAGAATGTGAAGGCAGAAATTGAAGGGTTGAGTCCAACAAGCCAATAAACAGGAACAGAGAAAAGCAGAGAAACAGCAAACAAGAAAGGCAAGAAAATTATAGTATTAGCAATCATATAAGAAGAGATTTTATAAGCTCCTCTTGAAGATTCTTTCATCAAAACTCTCCTTTCTTGAAGATAAATTGGTAATGCTTCAACTGTTGATGAAAGGAGAAAGCTAAGACTGAAAGCAAATAGGCCTAATCTCTCTGCAATTCCTTCTTCATCTTTTCCCACTTTCATATATACACTTCCTAAGCCAAATCCTCCAACAAGGGCTTGCATTGTTCTTGCCAAAAATAGTTGCTTTGTCCTATAAATGACCTTCCAAAATCTTGAACAAAGAAATATAATTTCAATCAAATTGATAAAATAACAACTACCCTTTTTTTGAATACCTTCTTGGATTAATCCAGTTTCTTCCTCTTGCCAAATTGAATATTCAAGTGGTGGTAAATAAGTTTTTGAACCTGAATGATCACCAAGTGTTTGTATAATTTCCAATGAGAATTCTAGAGCGTTTAGTTGCAATGGAATTTGAAATCCCAGTTCATATATTGTCTCCTCCAATGATTCCAAGCAACCATTATGGACAACAGAACCATTAGAAAGGATCACAAAGTTGTGAATAAACCCAAGAATTCTATAACTTGGTTGATGTATAGAAAAAACCACAATTCTTTGCCTTGTTTTTGCCATAGAAGAAAGTAACTCAATTACTTGAAGAGCAGAGGTGCTATCTAGTCCTGAAGTTGGTTCATCAAGAAGCAAAATTGGTGGGTCATGAATTACATCAACTCCAATAGATACCCTTTTCCTTTCTCCACCAGATATGCCTCTATTCTCTTCATCACCAACAAAGCTATCAGCAACATGTGAAAGGCCAAGTTCTAGCATTAAACTCTCTACCCTTTTTTCTCTATCTTTTGAACTCATTTCTTTGAGCCTAAATTTTGCACTATACATTAGAGTTTCTTTCACAGTTAGTAAAGGAAGTAAATTATCTTCTTGTGCTACAAATCCACACATCTTTCTCAACTGAGCTGGGCTTGATATGTATCGATCATTTATCGATACACTCTTGGGATTAAAATCTTTATCTTTAACCCTGCCTGAAATTATTCGAAGAAGACTAGATTTTCCAGTACCACTTGGACCAACAATGGCAAGAATTTCAGAGCTTTTCGCCTGGAAAGAAACTGATTGAAGTATGTTAATAGGCTTAGGCTTTTGCACCAAGTGGCAAAAAGAAGCAAATTTTGACCCATTAGGAGTAATGGTATAGGAAAGGTTTGTTATGGTAAGTTTGCAAGGTATTTGTGGTGGTGATTGTGGTGTTGGTGGCAGTGGTGGAGAGTGGTGGAAAGAGGAGGAGGGACTGGTGGATTCTTCAGAAGTTGTGAATAGTATGATTGAGTCGTCTTCTATGGTTTGTTGATGGAAACAAGAAGACATTTTTGTGAGCTATGGAGGGATATGTTGCTATGTAGAAGAATTTGAAGTGGGAATTTAAGCAAGGGTAATGTTAAGTATGGTGTGGGGGTTAGACCAACCAAAGATAAAATTGTTGATTGCTAGAAGAATTTTAAGGTTTTGGTTAGTACTTGCTATGTAAATGTGGTGAAAGGTTTGGCAGTGTTTGGTGATCTAAGAAAGTTGACTAATTTGACATTGCTTATCAAAACTTTCAATACTTTATTTGATTCTAGACATATATCTATATTAAAAATGATAACTTTTCATGGACATTTCTATATTGCTCATGAACAAGGTTCAATTCTTAAGGATAAATGTATTTTTTTTTTTATATTAATTCTTTAATTTTAATGCGAATTATTTATTTATATATAATTATACTGAAAAGATAAGATCTAATATTATACTTATAAAAATTGATTATGATAATATCTTTAATAAGGACTCATTTGGTTGGCATAATGAAATAATCGAATAGGATATAAATAAAATAGTTATTTCATGATAAAAATAGTCATTCGTTACTAATGTGTAAAATATTATTTTTATAAATTTAGAAATATTTATTTTATATAATAAATTATCACACGTTTACAATTTTAATCAAATCTTTATATTATGAAATAATTATTTCATTAAATAATTATTTTAATGCACTATGTTAATCAAACCTAGTAGCATTATGTTAATGCACTAAAATTATAACCAACTAATTACAATCCAATTTAAAAGTTTAATTTAACTTTTAAATATATACTAATATATTAGAAAGAAAATTATTAAAAAAAAAAAAAAAAAAAAGGGGGCATTTTTCATGTTTTCTACAACTCTTTATAGTATAAATTTAGAAAATTTGAAAAATTGGATTAATTTTTTTACTTGGAAACTTAGTTTTCTTGAAGTATATTTCTGAAAAATAAAATTTGTTTTCCCTAATTAAATAAGCCCTAAATGTCTACCTTATGCTATCAGATTTATACTCGATTATTAAATTCATTTTTTCAGTTAAATTGAAAGTAAGATTTCTTGCTGATATTCAAAGATTTGCAAATAAAATAAAAAGGTTCTCATTTGTGATTTAGCTTTAAAAATCAAATCTTGATTAATAAAAAATAAATTCACTCATAAATTTTGCCAACTTTAATATTAATGAATGAACTATTAATATGATAAAAAAGAAACCTAATTTTAAACTTTTTACTTGTACATCTACAATAAAATAAGCCTATTGCCTTATAGATAGTTATGTTTTTTTTATGTCGAAAAAGTTTTTAGAAGAATAAAAATTGTTAATTTTGTTGTAAATCGGCTTATTAGCTCAGTATATCAAAGATAATAAGAAGAGATATAAAGTAATAAAGTAAAAAGAGAGAGAGAAAATATGTAGAGAGTAAAAAGGGCTCCAAACTCTTATTATTAGATTAACTCTAACTTCTCTTATATAAAAGAATAGCTAGGGTTTAGTGTATATAACATTACTGAAATAATCCTATACTATAATCTCTCTAAAATATATACTCAAGGATGTTTAAGTAATATTCACATATAATAATTATTTATAACAATAATTTAATTTTTGCAGAATTTAACTTTTGTAATTGACTGATAATAACAAGATAAAAAAATTAAGAAGACAATTAACTTTTATAACTCAAATATTTACTTTTATAACTTTTGCAAAATTTAATCGCAATTAAAATGGCTCCACATGGGAGGCATTCATTAAAGCAATTAAGAAGAAACAATATATAACGATTCCAACATTAAAAAAAAAAAAAAAAAAATTTGAAATCATGCCAGCTATTATGAAATCATACAGGCAAAATATTGAGTATTTTTTTTTTTTTTATACTTTCAAAGAAATTAAATACAATTTTAAAAATCATTAAAGTCATCATATCTTTGTTTGAATTCTTATAAGAGTTACAAATTTTCAAAACTAATAAATTTATAAATAAATAATAAAATTTATATTTAAAAGTAATAAATATATAAATAAATAATAAGATATAGATATTAATATTTTAATATATTTAATAATAATAAGAATAATATTTTATATATTTAATGTTGCATAATATTTTATATTAATAATTTAATGTTTTGTATAACATTTTATATATTAATGTCCCGTGGAAAATCTTACCTATACACCATGTGCATAACGGAAATTCCTCAAGGATTGACCAAGATATGTATAAAACCACTATGCATAGACCAAAAATAAGGTGAGTAAATCATATGTACCTCTGGTAGACGCAGTACGAGTCAGTCCAGCTTCTGGTATTAGCACTCCAAGTGTGATATCTCTAGTTTGTCAACAGAGTTTTACATGATCAAACTTGCTTCCGGTACCCGGGTTGCTATTTGGTCGCCTCTCTTTTACAAGCCTAGTTCGACCGAGTTGTCCTCAAATTCCTCGAAGTGGTTTAGGATCTAGGAAAGACTAAGTGTTTGGTATTTACTCCATCAACTATCAATACCAAACCTTAGTACTAGGTTAAGAGTGAAGAGAAAGGAAGAAGCTAATTGTGTTAGGCAATTTGGAAGTAGTCTTCTTCTTCCACTTATTAGCAACACATGCATCAATGAATGAGAGAATAAAACTTAGCTATCTTTCTTTTCTTCTTTCCACCATCTACATCTAATGCAAATAGAAAGAAAGAAAGATTTACTTGTATGACTCAATCTCAACACCAAATGCAACAAGTAAAGAAAGAAGAATGAAGAAGAAGATGAAGCAGTATAACTATCATTCTTTTCAGCATTGATTCTAAAGAGAAAAGAGAAAAGAAAGAAGAAAGAAGAAAGAAGAAAGAAGAAAGAAGAAAGAAAACTACTTCTACATTTTATATCTCTACAATCTTCATCTCAGTTTTTAGAGAGCATGAAGAAGAAGAAGAAGAAGAATTTATCTTCATTTTACCTTCTCAACATCTTTACCTTTTCTATCTCTAACTTCATAATTGAGCAAACAAGATGGTGATGAAGATGGACAAGATGATCATGTCTTCTTCTCACTAGCTTTTCTTTTTTCTTACTTACAACCAAGTTGTACCTTAGAAAGATTAAAAATGGAGAAGAAGAAGTTATCATCATCTATCTTCTCTCTACACCAAGATGTAGAGATCTTCCACTATGTGTTAGTGGTAGACAAGGAAGCTTCTTTGAATATTCACTTTGTCTTTCACTAACTCATTAGTGGAGAAGTATAACATGGTGAAGACAAAAGTCTTGGACATTTTTCTTACCAAGATCATTCAAAATACTTTAGTATACTTTACCAATATTCAAACCCTAAATCAATTTAAGGTTTAGGGTTACAAAACCCTAAATGCCAAATTGTCAATTAATTACCAAACAACTGTTAGTCTTTCAATTTAGTCCTTTCCACTTATATCCCATATAAGTTAACTAAATCGATAAACACTAAATACTTGGACAAGCTTTAGGTCATGCTATGGACCTTGTAAATTTAATTACTTGCTCTGTCCAATTATCTCAATTACTTAATTAATCAATTAATTAATAATCAAGATAATATGAGTCTGATCATGCAGTACTCTTTTTTGTATGTGACTTTTTAGGTTCATACCTAATTAGCAATGGGATATGATATCAGTCTTTGACATTACAAGAATTTCATCCCACCAATAAAAAATCCCCACTTCCTCTTGGTTTCCCATAAGTTGTGAGTGACCCCTAGCATAAGATATCGCGACTACCTAATTAGTATGAATGTGATAAGCTGATTACCAACATTTTATGCACCTCAATCATAATATTAGAAGATCCCAATCTCGGCTAGGGTTATGGTAGATGTCAAACCTTAATACCAATATTATATGTCCATATCTTGATATTTGTTCTTAATATAATAGATACCAACCTAAAAACTCATTATAATATATCTTTAACTGCTTTGGCCAAGGACTTAATATAAAAAACAATGAGAAAGCATAGGACCTTATCCTTGTTTACTCAAGGCGATGAATCTCGTATCTAGTTGAACACCAAGCCCACTATATAACTAACTAAAGCCACCATATGCCATATGTCGGTACATGAATAGTCTCGTCATGTAAGCAGTAGCAAAACTTAGCCACCTATATATGGACAACTATGTCACCTTAGGTCGAATGATCATATGCACAATTATGACTAGGACAACGATTGATTGACAGATAGTAAAATCCCATGTCAACCTCATCCTACGCCACTATTCAACTACCCATTTATTGGGTGTTCACATGTTTGTTTTGACATCCCAATCAAGTGGTTTGTGAGTCACCATTTCCACTCCATTAGTACTCTATACTAACTAGGAAGACAAACAGAAGTGATAGTTTTCTAGACTAGTGCAACCTAAGCGTAGAGCCCTATAGTATCGTTAACCAATGATGCAAAAATTTAAATTTATGCAAATTGAACTTACAATGAACTAAAAATTGACTAAAACAAAGTAATAGGAAAATCATACAAATCTAACTTAATAAACTATAAAAGCGAGCTAATTTAAGTCATTCATCCATCATCCATACATTCATCAAACTCATTTCATTCATAAGCATTCAAATTTAAAAATTAAAGAACTCAAATTTAAATAGAGTAGGGATAAAAAGATCAGACACTGGGATTTTATAGTAATTCAAATTTTATACATATATCTTCTCCTTAAGGTCCATTGGGATTTTTATAGTAGTTTAGATTTTATACGTATATCTTCTCCTCAAGGTCCCTTTTTGAGCATTCTTGACGCAACGTAAAAATGTAAACAAAGACTAGCACACAACTACACTTTTAAGATAATTAGTTTTAAACAAGAAACTAGAGAAAACACGGTATTTGGGAAAAATTTATATATTATTGATAAGATGTCGAATAACTCCAAAACATTACATACTTATAACAAACATGCCTAACCCTAATTAAAATAGGAAAAGGAAAGTCAAATCCTAATTGAAAAGGTAAAGAATATAAAATTAAAGCAAATTATGAAATTAAAAGCAAAAATTATGCCCTAAAATTTTCCTGCCATAAAATAAGCCTTTAACAGGCCTTTCTTTTGGGCTTCTGTCTATCTGCTTGGTCTAAATAATTATCTACCATGCGTTCCACGTTAGTCCCCTTTTTTAGAAAAACTCAACCTCAAGTTGCTTGAAATGTTTGGATATAGAGGCTCATCGGATGAATAGTATATATAAATGTCTGCAACATTGAATGTGAATGAAATCCCCATTGAATCTGACAAGTCTATCACATAAGCATTATCATTTATCTTCTTCACAATCTTGTAAGGACCATACTTTTAGGTTGAAACTTGTTGTAAATACCCACTAGAAATTATTCCTTAAGCAAAAATACTATCACATCATCATCCACAACAAGCAGTTTCTCTTAGCGATGACCATCAGTAGCTTACTTGTACTTGGCATTAGTTTGCTCCAACTATTTCTTAACATTCTCTTGCCACCACCAAAAAAAAAAAAAAAAAAAAAAATATTTTAGTCGCTAAATTGAAACAGTGACTAATTAGCGACTACAAGACGTAGTCGCTGTTTTCCTAGTAGCTAAATTGATTTAGCGATTAGATTGTCACTATTTAGTGACTAATGCACTGTAGTTGCTAATTAGCGACTATTTTGTTTGGTTGCTAATTGAGAAAAACGTAGTAGCTAAATACTACAAAAAGGCGACTGTGTTGGTGACTATGTTGCTACTAAAATGTTACGGTCTTAGTCACAAATTGGGAGACTACTGATGTCACGACCCAACTTGGGAGTCGCGACTGTCCTAGGGTATGGGTAACTACGAGGGTACCGAACACCCGTAGAACCATTCACTACAACCATTCCAACGAAAATCCGGCAGAACACCGGCTACATATACGCATACCCCAAGATACGCAACCTGCATGGAAACTAACACTTCAAGTATAACTCCTTATACCATCAACTTCAAATGCAATATCACATTTTGTTTTTCCTAATTCAAAACTCATATCTAATGTCATATACAACCTTAATCTTATACCCACCATTCATTAAACATATCATACACAATTTAAGTACATATTACTAATAATAACTTGAAAATATTAATTAAAATTATCATAATTCAATTGTCCCAAAATGCTATACTAAAATAACCATGGAGCTCTAATTGTGACTTCAAGTTACATGAATAGTTTGACAAAAAAATCAAAATATAAATTCTCATTAGCTCAACACTTCTCAAGTGGAGGAAAGAACTTAAGAATTACCTCGCTTTTAGTTCTTAGGTACCTGAAAAAAAAATATTGATAACCACGTAGTGAGATAAACTCAGTGAGTAAATAAAGTACTAATATAATCTGCAGGCAAGAAATAAACAATTTATCAATATAGGTAACAAATGGCTCATTGTGAAGTAGTAAATGTAGAACTTTTGTGTTTAGCAGAAATCAAAGATTTTAGAAGCGGAGTGCTTCCCACATATAGAATAGAGTAGCAGCTTATGCCTTGCTTACTCTCACATGTCACATACAAAGCGTAAGACTGATCAGATCTCACGGCTAGGATCACCCCTTCTAGCTGAGGTTCGGATGCATTCACTCCATCCGCGGATTTTACCATGTACACAGGGTCTAATGTATTACCCACATCAGTCGGAGATTTCTGCTTTGCAATTGGAATCACATGTATCTCATATAGCTCATATCATATGAAATTAATCAAGTAACAATATACATTTATCATAGTGGTTCAAAGATTCAGGGATCTAAGAAAAGATGACTCATTATAGGTTAACAATTTTATAGATAGGCACATGAAATGCCACAAGTAAATGAGTGGATTCAAAGAAACCCAAGCAATAATAGTCAACAATAACTTTTTTTTTTTTAGGATTGAATAATCAAGTGATTAATGAATATTAAGGTTTCAAAGAATCAACAAATTCAATGATAAGTCAATAAATTTGGAATTTCATATTTAGGAAGATTAGAAACAAATATGGAATACAACAATGAATGCACATATTATATTAGTAAATTATTTACTCACCTTATCGCTTTAGCTCCTAACACCTCTAGCACAAATAGTACGGAAACTCGTATTTTCCGATATTCTCTTCTTTGTCTTATTTATCCTTTAACTCTACAATCCATTATCACATTCGAATTATACATTGCACATCGATACTTAAAATTCAAAGTAAACTAGTCTTCATCCTAGATTTCCAAATTCTGAATTATACACTATATAATTCTTACACTTATGAAGTCTAGATAGTAATTGTTTTATATAAACTAACTTCTTTCTAAATCAAGATTTTTCATTTAGTTATTATTCAACTACTTACGCATCATCTCAAAACGAATTGAATAATAATAATAAAGCACTAATAATAAAATCTTTAACTCTATTTAATTATAAATAACTTTATTGGAGATATATTTTACTTCTACCGTTATTTTAACCAAGGAAAACATATTTCTCTAAAGCCTTATAAAGTCAACAATCCAATAACCATCACAGTTTATAGACTCATCAATTAATAACTTCATTTTAGAGTTACTTCAATTAATCACCATAATCTTAAAATTTACATCCATAGCTTATATTCTAATTAAATCAAAGTTCAATCTACTTATTCTTGATTAAGCATTTTCCAAGCACTCTCATAAGGTAAAATCATCTTATATTTCCTCAATTGCATAAATAATTTAAGAATTTACTCATACAATCTCATTAATAGCAATTTAAATTTCAAAATACTAAAATGGATCTTACCCAAGATAAATTTGCATTAAATCTGCTCTAGAAAGGGAAAGGAGTTAAACGGTACCGACGGCTCCAAGAATCATTACCGGAAACAAACCAAAGTTGAGCTTGAGCGGTGGTGGCAAGCAAGATGTTCTCACCTCGCTGCTGCTGCCATTGCAGGTGTCACCGACATCATCTAAGGAAGAGAAATCTGGTGGTGGTGGTGGATCGAACCACCGCTAGTCGAAGGGAATGGGCCAAGAAAGCACGAGAGACTGAGAGCGAGGGGAAAAAGTATCAGGTTTCCTTTTTTTTTTTTTTTTCTATAAAAACTCCAGATTATTATTATTATTTTTATTATTTTCTAACTCGTGTATATTAGTTATAATTAATTAAGCAAAAACAAAGTGACAATAGATGAAGTTGTTGCGATGGTAAAATGCTTATAAGATGTGTATGTGATCCTGGATTCAAATCCCACTCCTTTCTTTTTATATATATATATTTTTCGTTTATTCATTTATTTTTCTCCTTTCATTTCATTTCATTTTATCATTATTATTATTATTATTATTAGTATTAGTTTCTAGATTACATATATTTTGTATAACATTTAGTAATTTCTATAAACTATCCACTATATATATAATTTAATTAATTTCTACATTTTAACATTTCTTTTACTAAACAAATAATATTTAAAATATTAATTTTTTAATGTTTTCAAATTACTAATTTACTTAAAATTAATTATTTAGTTCAATCAATTTCTAAAAATTTCAATAAATTCTTATTCCTAGAACTTATTTTTACACCATAATTTATTTATATTAATATAAAATGAAATTCTACATTTCAAATCTTAACCCAAAGATTTAATTATATTTTTCTATAAATTTTTTATAAATTAGGACACGAATGTTACAATTAAGCACATCTAATGACATTGGGCAAGCAAATATCTGGGGTATTACAACTGATTAATATTTTGTTTCAAAGATTATAAATAGAATTTAATTATTTAGTGACTACTTAGCTAATACAATGTAGTCACTATTGCTTTTTAATTTTTATTATTTTATTTATGAATAAATAATAAAATGTCACTAAACAATGTACAATGTCCTAAATTATTTTTATTATTTCATAGTGAAATAATAAAAATTAAATACAATATATAAATGTCAACAATATTGTACAAAGTCTAAATCTGATACAGTGTCCCTAAAAAAAAATCTGATATAGTGAAAAAACACACTCAATAAAATTCTAAGGCATATCGTACCTCTCTCGAAGGGTCTATCTATGGCTTGGGAGGGGTCATACGCTTGCCGAAAATTGACGAGATGAACTTGGATAACTGCCAAACCATATCTCGCATCTACTCCAGGTTCTTTTGGAGGGACGATTGCATGTCATGGTAAGCTAGCTGCAACACTGCCTGCAACTCATCCCTGATAACCTTGCGAAGGTACTCATTATTTTGCGAGGAGGATGCAGTTGTTTTTATGGAGGGGCCACTGTAGAATGAAGAGGAGTAGCATGTAATCTCATAGCTCAGGCACTGCCGCTTCTGCTGATCAACAGCGATGCGTAGGTAGACATCGTCGTAAACTCCAGATGGAGCATGTGACTCATACCCATCGGGCACCTCCAGAGCCTGTGACTCCTACACAACATAAAAAATATTTCACTAAAATATTACAACTTAATTTGAAGTATACAATATACCTATTTAATTAATTGAAAAATTTGTAAAAATAATCTGGCAGAGTTTCCTTTGTACCAGTGACAATCCGACCTCAAACAGAGGCATATTTGGTACCTGGAAAATAATACAACACTTTGAAATAATCACCTTAAACTCCCTAGACTACACTTCAATCAACATACACAATTACAGTTCGACTTTTTATAATAACTACACTTTGTAAATACTTTAATGTTTTACCTTTAACGATGTGTTAATTTTCTCCGCGCATCGTTATTGCCCAACAAACCTAAATAAATTATAACATCATCACAACTTAATATGATATCTATTGAACATATGTAAGAAAAATATGACATACAATATATACAAAACAATAGAAATACATATGCAAACGGTTAGGGCTCGTACATTTGTGAAGGCGCGTGGTTAGTGGATCTCGATGTACTCGAATGCATCGTTAGTGAAGCTGAAGCGCTATTCGCTGTCAATGGGGCTAGCCCTAGTGCCGCATGGCGAACCATCAAAAGAAACTAGTCCTCGCATGTCTGCAACACATAAAAATACTAATTATCAGTAATGTAACATATAAAATAAATAAACAATATATGAAGTGTTTACAAACCAATCATCATCACTATCTGATGAGTCATTCAGTTCTAGTTCTTCTTCGAATTTTGAATCTGACTTCGTATCCAATTTCGGCTCCTCATCTGATTCAGTTTCCTTTTCTTTAATTTATATGACGTCCCCATTAGGATCTACCAAAGAGGTTAGTTGTTCATCTGGGACATCCTCAATAGCATGGAATTCCATCTCGTCCTCTTGGAATGGTAGGGATTCACAAGGAGATGTCAGTACTCTGGACGATTCACTTTCTTCTATAATAACCATCGGTTTTACTTTGCTCACAACCAACTAATCATTCCTATTGCGTCTTAAGCTCGGATATGTGCAATAATATACCTGAGCCACTCGAGAAGCTAGAATAAAGGGTTCATACTTGTTGAATCTCCTTCTTTGATTGACCTTTACGATATTATATTTCGAATGAATCCTTGTCCTAACATTCAGTGTCAGATCAAACCATTTTCACTTGAACAACATGGTTTGTTTGATGGGCCAATTAGGATACTTCACCTGCACAACTTCCTACAGATGACCATAGTAGTCACTCTCGTAACTTTCATTGTAGTTGGACCCTTTTATGCAAATGCCACTGTTCATCATCCCCGTATTAAAACGTACACTTCAGAGTGGAATTTATACATATTCACAAAATAACTCGGGTATGTTGTCACAGTCCTTAATGGTCTTTTTGCGGGTTTTTTAAGGTAGGTGTTGGAAACGTTATTGGCCTCATAAAATGCCTACAGATTACATCCAAGTTATGTCTTAAAATGATGCAAACAATTTAGCTAGACAAATCAATATAGACATTACTTACATATGCATTGAACTATGATGTGAATTCATTTTCAAGCAACACATCCACTTTTGACTGCTTTATGTCATACTACCTACAACGTAAATAATCGGTGTACATCCTGTTAAGGGGCGCAGAGAGCATATATACAGGTTAATTTTGTTAAGTTAGTTTTGACAACTATCATCAATACTTCGATGAAAAGTACAAATAAAACTTACCTAAAATATGGCTCCAGTTCGTCATAGTTAAGTAAAATATACGTGTGAGTCGCCTCATACTCTTCCACAGTCAGTAGCCTTGATTTAGAGCGACCAAATGCTCGTCCGGGATATTTGAAAATAGACAGTGTATCTTCATCTTCATAGGCATTGCCTCCACCACCATCATCGTTTCGAGGCACCCTCCTATTCCTTGTGTGGACATGCTCTTCGAAGTAGTAAGAGAAAAATGATGTTGCTTCTTCCACTAGGTAAGCATTATATATGGATCCCTCCACCTGTACCTTATTGCTCACATTATTTTTCAGCTTCTGCAGGTACCTACGTTAGTATATGAAGTGTCTAAGTTAGATATAAAAGAAATACTTAGCAAAAGTACGTTCCTTTTTATATATTTAATTACATATCTAAAGGATACATCCACCTATATTGCACTGGCCTAACTAGATGTGCTTCGTAAGGTAGGTGTACAGGTAGATATTCCATGGAATCAAAAAAGCTTGGAGGGAATATGTGCTTTAGCTTACACAAAATAATAGGGATCGCTGCCTCTAGTCTAGCCATGTCATCATTTCTTATAACTATAGAAGTCAGATCCCTAAAAAAAATACTTAACTCCATAAGGGCTTTTCATACATTTTGTGGCAATAGCTCACGAAAGACGATGGCAACTAATCTCTGCATGAAAACATGATAGTCATGATACTTCATCCAAAACATCTTTAACTTTTGCATGTCCACACTTCGTGCCATATTTGACACATATCAATCTGGAAATTTCAGTTGTTTTATCCACTCACACAATACTTGTTTCTCATTCTAGTCTACAATGTAGCAAGCTTTTAGGTACCTATCATTACTGTCCATTGCCAACTCTAGGCGTCAGCAGTACTCATTTAACTCTTGCCTGGACTTGACTGTGTCTTTTATTTTTCTCGGCACATTCATAACTGTGTTGAACACATTGTAAAACATATTTTTTTTGATGTGCATTACATCCAAGTTATGTCTGACGAGGAGAGACGTCCAGTAAGAAAAATCCCAGAAGATGCTCTTGTTCTTCCACCCGTAAATTTTAGCAATACAAGCGTTTTTCTCTTGGTCGCCTAATTCAGTAACCTTCATCAACCCTAATTGGTTAATATGATCCAATATCTCAATACCAGACCAAATTGGGGGTGCCACCATACTCATAACCCTGTTCTTTCGGAAGGAGACCTGATTCTTCCTAAAAGGATGTTTTGGAGGTAAGAACTTGCAGTGGTTGCCGAACCATGATTGCTTTCCACTCTTTGAAAGTGTGAAGGCGTCCAAGTTTTCTATATAGTAGGGACAAGCCATTCGTCCTACCTTGCTCCACCCTAACAACATAGAGTAATTCGGGAAGTCATTGATTGTTTAGATGAGGGTCGCGCGTATCTGAAAGTTCTATTTTTGGGATATGTCGTACACCACAACACCAACATCCCACAATTCTTTCAACTCGGCTATCAATAGATGTAAGAAGACATCAATCTTTTCTTTGAGATTTTTAGGACCCGACACTAGAACTGTTAGGAACATGGAATTCTCTTTCATGCATAGCCATGAAGGAAGGTTATATATGATTAATATAATAGGGCAAGAGGAGTACTGTTGCCTGGATTGACCAAAAGGTTGAAACCCATCTGTACATAACCCTAATCTCAGATTTCGCATCTCAACTGCAAATTCTGGGTAGACGTCAATGAAGTACTACCATGCAATTGAATCTAAGCAGTAACGCATTACCCCCTCTTCTATCTCATGCTCCGCATACCATCTTATCTCCGTAGCTATGGCACTTGAAGCATACAACCTTAGGAGTCTCGGGGTTAGAAAGAGGTAGTACATCTTCTTATAGGGTACATTTATTTTCCTCCGTAAACTCGATTCGGTCTCCTATACCATTGGTGGCCACTAAACTTGCATTGTGTCAGATCACTGTCTTCACCCCAGTACAACATACATCCATTGTAGCAATAATGGATCTTCTGTACTGGTAAGCCCAATCAGCGCACCAACTTCTTAGTATTGTAAAAATTTTCAGTTACGTTATTGTTTTTCGACACAATATCTTTTATCAACTGAGCCATGTCGTCAAACACCCTTTCGGACAGGTGGTGCTCAACTTTCATGTTTAGTATTCGAGCAATTACTAATAGCTGCGAGTGATTCTAACACCCGTCCCATAATTTGTATTTTGCAGCACTTAACATGTCAAAAAATTATTGTGCTTGGGGATTAGGAATGTGGTATTCTTCTTCTTGATTGAAGTTAGGACCAGCAACATCCATTACCATCTACTCATAAGCATTACCAAAAGTTTCTGGTTCATCCGGAAGAATAGATTCAACTACCTTGGTATTCATTAAAAATAATTATGTTTCCTCATGCAGTGTCCAGACAAAGTAATCTGACATGAACTCATGCTTCATCAAGTGGTATTTTACCATATCAGGCTCTCGAAATGCCCTGTTACAACACTTATTCAATATGCACAGGCACTTTATCTTAATTTTGTCCTTCCATTCAGTTTGCTCACAGGTGAAGTCTTGTCACGACCCGACTTTCGAGCCGCGACGGTCCTAGGGCATGGGTAGGCATAAGGCCACCGAAAACCCGTAGAACCCAATACTATACTATAACCAATCATGCATATACGAATCCCAAATCAGAACCCCAAACACATATAACTATCACAATCCAAATCATCCATTCAATAAAGGAATTACATTAATACAATAAGGTAATATGTCACATATTACAATCCCAAATGAATATATAATATCACAATGACCATGGAACTCCAGACTTGACTCTTGGAGATACATATTCATTGTGACATTATCAAAATGACAAAATGAAATCATGGACAGAGTAACCCTCAAGCGAGAAGATGAAGCTTGAGTTTTACCTCGTC
>CATKHJ010884411.1:0-10289 GCA_949750685.1 Vernicia montana
ATATTTTAACACATTTAGGTTCATGAAAAGATATCAATGGAACATAAGTTCAATCAAGTGATCAAATTGATACGATGAATGAGTGGTTACACGATGGGATAATTCCCATAACATATTGATTATCATGTACTCACTTTAGGACTCCTTTGCTCCTAATTAGCACAAGCAGAAATGATGATCGTCTAGTTCTTCTTGTACTTTGTCTTTAGGTTCTACAAGAACCATTCCAATTAATCATAATTTAGATCATCATTCCCAACTTATCTATTGAACCACATTAGATTCTAACTCCCATACTTCTAGATCTATACTTAGCATACAATCACTATCAATCAACAAGACATCACATACCAATACAATCAATAATTCGATAATCGATCTACATACTTTCACAATTGGGGCCGATTAGGCCTTGGACCAATGTCCAATTCCCTTTCAATCATAACTCACATTGGTCATATACATATGTCAATTTAGCATGCCAATAATTGAAATAAAACATGTGGAAGTTGGTCATTCATAATTGATATGCCCAGAGGTATGGGCGCATCACAAGAAAATCATCCTGAATAAATGATACGCTCAGCAGTATGGGCATATCACTGCTCGTATCATAAGGGAAAACATACTGTATAATTGATATGCCCAGGGATACGGCCGTATCGCTACCTGTATCATAAAGAATTTACACAGTATATATGATACGCCCAGTAATACGGGCGTACCCTTGACCGTATCACAATTATGGGTAGGATTTTTAGGTAAAATCCATAAATAGCTAGAGAAGGAAATCTCATAAGTTTTAACCAAAACCAAACCAATTTCTTTATCATGCAAATGACTCATAATTTAACTCATATCACTAATCAACATATAAAACAATCAAAGGATTTTAAAAACCCATTCTTTGGTCAAACCCATTATCATCAAAATGAGAAAGTTTGAAACCCTTTTTAGTAAATCATTTCCACACACTCAATACTTCTAAATCATGTTTACAAATCATCATCTAAACGCATTTTCTCAAAGAAGTTCCTTTTCTAGAAACCTATTTGGGTAAACCAAAAGAAAAGAAGAAAAAGAAAAGAAAACATCCCAAATCATAATCAAGCAAAGCATAGAAGAAAAATTGAAGAAGAGACTTTAAATTTCAAGTTTTACCTTTGGTGCTTTCCTTGTGATGGCGATTTGCTTCAATCAAATGAAGAAAGAAAGAAGAAGAAGAAGAAAAAGGGTTTTTGATCTTGATAGCTTTTGCGAAAATGAAAAAGATGATAGCTAATTGGTGTTTGACTTAAAATGAAATGGATGGCTATGATTGAATCAAGGAAAATGAATGGCTATAATTGTATAGCTTCCAAGAGAAGCTTTGTAATTTCTATTTAATTATAAGTCACTTGAAAATAGAATGATGGATGTTGTCTAGGTTCAATGAACCTTACAATATAGCTATTATAAAAATGGTGTTAGTGGAAAATGGGACCCAATTTCCACTAACCCATTTCTAATACAACTCAAATCAATTTGGCTCAATTTTTCCCTACCATTTTGGCATTATGGCCGGCCACTTTAGGGACTTGGCTGGCCCAACACTTAGCCATATGTTACATATAATTACATATATCAATAATCACTTGCTTATGGAATTTAATCATAAATTCAACACTCAATTTCATGTGCAATATCATTGAATTTAAACTTTCTAAACACATCAGCATTCCATCTAATTCTTCTTTAAATAAATTAAATCATTTAAGGTCTAGGGTATTACATTCTACCCCTCTCAAAGAAAAATTCATCCTCGAATTTAGAGAGCATATCGAAGGTCATTGGAACAATTGGGGATATCGTTGGCGCATATCCCTCTCACTCTCCCATGTACATTCTTCAACATCATGGTTCCTCTATTAGATTTTTACCATTGGAATCTCTTTGTTTCTCAACTTCTTCACTTGTCGATCTATAATTTCGACAAGGATTTCTTCATACGAAAGGTCTTCACTAATTTCAATGCCTTAGGGTTGCAATACGTGTGAAGGGTTAGGAATGTACTTCCTCAGCATTGATACGTGAACACACTGGATGCACATGTTCCAATGTCGGTGGTATGGCCAATCTATACGATACTTTTTCCACTTTGCTCAGTATTTCGAACGGCCCTATATAACGAGGCGATAATTTTCCCTTCTTTTCGAACCTTATCACACTTTTCATTGGTGATACCTTCACGAACACGTGATCTCCCACTGTGAAATGAACCTCTTTCCTCTTTGGATCGGCTCGGCTAAATGCAATCTTCAGTCTCTCATAGATCAATTGTACTTTTTCCATGGTTTCTTTCTATAAATCTGGCGCTTCTACATGTTGTTCACCCGCTTCAATCCAGCACACGAGTGATCGACATTTCCTTTTATAAAGCGCTTTGAAAGGGGCCATTCCTATGGAGGAATTATAGCTGTTGTTGTATGAAAATTTGACTAACGGTAGGTGCTTGTCCCAGCTGCCCCCAAAATCCATGATGCACATTCTAAGCATATCTTTCAATGTCTGAATTTTTCTTTCAGATTGCCTATCAGTTTACGGATGGAAGGCAGTACTAAAATCTAGTTGAGTACCCATTGTCTCTTGTAGTTTTTGCTAGAATCTCGAAGTAGACTGGGTGCCTCAGTCTGAAATGATTGAGACTGAAACTCCATGTAGTCTTACTATCTGATCCACACAGAGTTATGCATACCACATGGCAATATAAGTTGTCTTTACTGGCAAGAAATGAGCTGACTTCGTGAGTCGATCCACGATAACCCAAATTGAGTCATACCCTTTTTGGGTCTTTGGCAGTCCCACTACAAAATCCATGGTGATGTGCTCCCATTTCCATTTAGGCAATTTGATCTCTTGCAGTAAAACCAGATGGTTTTTGATGCTCTATCTTCACTTGCTGACAAGTGAGGCATGATGCCGCAAAGTTTACTACATCCTTCTTCAAATTCGGTCACCAATAATAACCTTTAACATCTTGATACATCTTTGTAGCACATGGGTGAACACTATAGGGAGTTTGATGAGATTCTTTCAAGATTCTCTCCCGTAATCCTTCTATGTTCGGTACACATATTCGATTTCTGCATCTGAGGACTTCATCTTTGATATCGTACTCTGGAGTTTGAACCTTTTTCACTTCATCTTTGATCTTCACTAGTTGTGGATCCTTGTCTTGTGAGACTTTAATCTCATCGAGGAGTCTTGATTCAACTTTAAAGTAGGCTATAAGTACTTGCGATCCATTCACTTCAAATTGTAGACCCTTATTAAACAGCTTTTTCAATTCTTTCACCAGGTGTCTCTTATGCACTGCTATATGAGAAAGACATCCTATAGACTTCCTACTTAAGGCATCAGCCACTATGTTGGCTTTTCTAGGGTGATACAATATTTGACAATCGTAGTCCTTCAACAATTCCACCCATCTTCTTTGTCTCAAATTCAATTCCTTTTGCTTTAAGATATACTGGAGACTTTTATGGTCTGTATAAACCTCATATTTCTCCTCATACAAGTAGTGTCTCCAAATCTTCAAAGCAAAAATAACTGCTGCCATTTCCAAGTCGTGAGTTGGATAGTTAGCTTCATGTTTTTTAAGCTGTCGAGACGCATAGGTGATGACTTTTCCATTATGTATCAAGACACACCCCAATACAACCCTTGATGCATCACAATATATTACAAAACCCCATTCTCCTTCGGGTAATGCCAGAACTGGAGCCGATATCAAGCAATTCTTCAGCTTCTGAAAGCTTTCTTCATAGGCTTCATCCCAATTATACTTGACTTGCTTCCTCGTCAATCTTGTCAACGGTGCAACAATCCGTGAAAAGTCTTTCACAAATCGCCGATAGTACCCAGCCAATCCTAAGAAACTTTGAATCTCAGTGACCGTAGTAGGACATGGCCAATCGGCAACTGCTTCCACTTTTTTAGGATCTACTTGAACCCCATCTTTGCTCACTATGTGTCCTAGAAACACACACGATCCAACCAGAACTCGCACTTTGACAATTTTGCATATAGCTAGTGTTCCTTCAGCATTCGCAATGCCATCCTAAGGTGTTCCTCGTGCTCTTCTTTGTTCTTTGAGTAAACCAAGATATCATCGATAAAGACAATAATGAACTTATCTAAGAATGGCTTGAATACACGGTTCATTAAGTCCATGAAAGCTGCTGGTGCATTTTTCGACCCAAAAGGTAGCACCATAAACTCGTAGTGACCGTACCGGGTTTTGAATGCATTTTTATGAATGTCCTCTCTTCTAATCTTAAGTTGGTGATAACTAGACCATAGATCTATCTTCGAAAAGTAGCTTGCCCCTTGTTACTGATTAAACAAATCATCGATTATGGGTAGAGGATACTTGTTCTTCACTGTCACTTTGTTCAACTGTCTATAGTCTATACACAGTCAGAAAGATCCATCATTCTTCTTAACGAACAGTACTGGGGATCCCCACGGTGAATTACTGGGTCGAATGAAACCCTTGTCCAGTAAATCCTATAGTTCCACCTTCAGTTCCTTCAGCTCGGACAGTGCCATTCGATGTGGAGGTATTGATATAGGTTGCGTACCCGGGAGTAATTTGACGTTGAACTCGATCTTCCTATTCGATGGCAATCCTGGTAAGTCATCCGGAAACACATCTAGAAATTCACTTATGACTGGTAACTCCTCTATACTCTTAGAGGCTTTCCTCGTGTCCACTACTTGAGCTAAAAAGGCTCGACATCCCTTTCTCAGCAACCTCTTAGCTCCAATAATAGAGATAAGATTAGCAGGTACATCACTACGCTCTCCTTGATACACAATCTGCTCTCCATTTACCATCTTGAATCTAATCCTCTTTTCACGACATTCAATATAGGCATTATGCTTTGACATCCAATCCATACCTAGTATGACGTCAAATTCCAACACCTCTAGCTCAATCAAATCTACCACGAACTGTCTACCTTCAATTTCCACTACACACTCCCTATACATTTGATTTACTTCTACTATCTCACCCAAAGGTGTAGTTATAGCTAAGGGTTCATGCATTAGTTCTTTAACTCTATCTATCTTTCTAGCAAATCAAGGAGATATGAAAGAATGCATTGCACCAGAGTCAAATAAACATCTCGCATATGAAGAATGAATAATGACAGTACTTGTCACCATATAATTCGATGTTTGTGCTTCTTGCGGATTTAAGGCATACACTTTTCCCTTGCCTTTCCCTTCAATTGCTTGCACAGAACTAGAGGCTTGGCCTTGATTCTTGCCTTTCCCTCCTTGTCCATGATTATCAGCTCGACTCATATGTACGGTTGGTTATGAAGCAACAGTAGTTGTCCTTTGTTCCCCTCTCATGGGACAATGTTTGATGAAATGCCCTATTTGCCCACACTTATGGCAAGCTCCCAAAATTCTGTGACAAATTCCTGCATGCCTTTTTCCATAGGTAGTATAGTTGTAAACAGTTGGATTCTATTGTCTCGACCGATAAGTGCTCACATTTCTGGGTGTCGATGCAATAGACACACTAGTAGCTTGGTTTCTACTTTTATTCCCTCCTCGGGACTGATACTGAGTAGTGGTAGGTGCAATATGCTCCCTGGCTTAAGTATTTCCACTTCGTTACTGACTACTTTGGCCTCTATTCTTATTCTTCTTCTGCTCCCTTTCGGCTCTCTCAGCTTTCTCTGCCTTGTGTCTCGCTTCCATTAGCTTTGCTTGGTCAATCAACTTTGCCATAGTAGAGAAATCTATAGCTACAAGCACATTATAGAGCGGTGCGATCAGACCTCTTCGGAATCTATCAATTCGACTTGCTTTCGTTGGCACAATATACGGAGCATATTTACTGAGTCTTTTAATTCTCTAGTGTAGTCTGACACAGACATACTAGGTTTCTGCTTCAATTGCTCGAATTGAAGTGCAGGGTTTTGTCTTTCCCCTTCTATTAGAAACTCATTAAGCATTTCTTGCTTGAACTCATCCCAACTGAGCGATTCATCCCCATACAATCGGTCTTTGATATTCCTTTGAAACCATTCCCACGCTTTGTTCTTGTGTTGCATCCTGACCAACTCAATCACCTTTTCATCAGAACAGGGCAACCGTTGTGCTATCTTGTCTAGCTCATATAGGAACTCTTGTGGGTCCTCACCCTCTTTTCCCCTAAACTCAAGAGGTTTCATTTTCTTGAAGTCATTCATAGTGACTCCCTCATCAGGAAACATTCTCTTTCTCCGTACTCTTCGTGGAGGTCTAGGCGGTAGAGGAGGAATCCCCTCATCACGCCTCTGAACAGGTGGTACTCTTGGTGGAGGTGGAGGCATCTCTTGTTGATGTCGCCTCAAATCTGCAAGTTCGCGCCTCAGCTCACGTATCTCTTGCCTCATCGCTTCCATATTCTCTAGAGCTTTAAATTCCACATCATCAGTAGCATACTGTCTTGATCGAGATAATCCCTCAGATTCAGCATGAATCGAGGCAGCTATCGAAGCAACATCCGGTGCTATACTATCACTACTAGAGGAGTCATGCCCCTCTGATCGCACTCTTCTTCGAGGCAGCATACTATCATAGATAAATGCCAAAATTCAATAATCATCTCAACATAATTCATATGCTATACTAATTCATGATAAACATGCATTCTTACATAATCATAGCAATATTCAGTCAATCACAATTGCAGCATTTAATGCACCTTTCAAATCACCTATAAGCATTCACATAAGTATTCAAAACACTTGTCTTAATATAATATAACTGCTTCTTTTATATATGCCATATAACTTTTCATTACATCTTTTTGCTAGTACAAAATGATGTCAGATCACATCAACATTAATCTCATGTTCCCCATGTTCACTGTGTACTTGCCATGTAGGGCTTTTCATATATGGACACGTTGTATCAGAAATCAGACATCTTTACTCATATTATATATATATATATATATATATATATATATATATATGCATATTTATATATATGCATATTTATAGACACTAATCACATACTACCCTACTGGCTTTACAGTTCTATCAAGCCTTCTATTCTATTTTAGGCTATACATATATATAACACTACTATAAGCGACTAACCTTGTCAGCATCCCCCGAGTCTCTATCCATACCCTCATGTGCATTTCCACTATTTATAGGACCAACACTCCTATGCCTGGTAGACAACAAAGAAGGTGACACCATACAACGCCTAAGTGGGCATCTCTTAGCTGGGTGATCAAGTCTACCACAAGCCATACATATGTGCTCAGGAAATCCTAGCATCAAATCTTGGAGAGGTGGGATATAGCCAGCCCTCGGGTGCTCATAAACATGTATCACCCTAGCCATCTCCCAACACATCTCCCACATCTCTCTCCGGAGGTCAAATATCTCTTGCTATAGACGATGGTTCTCTCTCACCATATCATCATATCTGGCCTTCATCCGAACTACCCATACTGGATCAAGGTCCTCTTCAGGGTCAGACTCTACAGGCTCAGACCTAGCGACAGACGCCACATCCGATATCTCCCATTTTCTTACTGATCTATATCGTCGTCTTCATGGAGGCATCTACATAACAAGGTTAGCAGTTGCAATAATTATCACATATAGCAAGTATATAATCATTAAATTGGAATACACATATATATTGAGTTTACGCGGAACTAACTTATTGATGGACTTCAAGGACGTTGAGGAATCCTATGTTCCATGGTTCAACTTATACTCTAAGACTCTTAAACTTATGAAGTCTATATTAGACTTAAGTTATGCTCTGATACCAACCTTTGTATCAGATCTATATTAAATCTAAGTTATGCTTTGATACCAACCTTGTCATGACCCAAATTTGAGCCATGACTGTCTTAGGACTCAGGGAGACATAAGGTCACCTAAGCTCGTAGAACCCATTACCAATCTATAACTAATCATACAATCAACAATACCAAGATCAGAACCTGAAACACATTACAAGATCACTTCCATATCAACCATACATCAAACGTATACTATACTAGTGTATACATACCAAAATGTACCATCTATTACAGTTTAGTTTAACATACTATCAACTGTAACATATAGATTAACTCTTACAATCCCAAATGAAATTATAGAATTCAACAATCTATACTAATATAACACCATAATGACCATGGAACTCTAGACTAGTCTCTTGGAGATACATACTCATGATGAAATATCAAAATGAACAAAATGAAAATGGACATAGTAACCCCCAAGTGGAGAGACAAAGCTTGAGTTTTACCTTGTCACAACCTTTATAGCACCTGAAAAATGAAAACCACTAAAGAGTGAGATAAAAATCTCAGTGAATACATAATAAATCAACATGTTATACAGGCTAGGTACAATGTAGAATATAAGAATAAGATAGCTTTAATGCTTTTAGGCAATGTAAACAATTAGGCAATTGAAATTATCACGATGGGGTTCATTTATGAAACCAATAAATAGGGCTTCAAAGTAAAGCAATTAAGTACGATTCGTCTTATTTTAGCAGAAACTATATATTCGAAAACGGTGTGTTCTCATTACCATATAGATCAAGTGACGGCTAATGCCTTGAACACTCACAATGATTTAAGCGAGAGACTGATCAAGTCCCTTGGCTAGGACCACCTTTCCCAGCTAAGGCGGATACACTATCCCTATCCGTTGGGCCTTCTTTACCATGTGCACATGACTGATATATACCCCACATCAGATGGGGATTTTTGCTTTAGATAGTTTATCACATTTTCATAATTGAAAGAATTAGGGATTTCAAATGAACTATGGTACTCATCAAAGAGTAAAGATTTCAATATACTATCTTTATATCGATGTATGGTAGACCAAAGGTCTCAAGTGAATGTTTTAACACATTTGGGTTCATGAATAGATATCAATGGAACATAAGTTTAATCAAGTAATCAAATTGATATGATGAATGAGTGGTTACACGATGGGATAATGCCCATAACATATTGATTATCATGTACTCACTTTAGGATTCCTTTGCTCCTAATTAGCACAAGCAGAAATGATGATCGTCCGGTTTCTCTTGTACTTTGTCTTTAGGTTCTACAAGAACCATTCCAATTAATCACAATTTAGATCATCATTCCTAACTTATCTATTGAACCACATTAGATTCTAACTCTCATACTTTTAGATTTATACTTAGCATACAATCACTATCAATCAACAAGACATCACATGCCAGTACAATCAACAATTCAATAATCGATCCATATACTTTCACAATTGGGGCCGATTAGGCCTTGGACCAATGTCTAATTCCCTTTCAATCATAACTCACATTGGTCATATACATATGTCAATTTAGCATGACAATAATTGAAATAAAACATGTGGAAGTTTGTCATTCATAATTGATACGCCCAGAGGTATAGGCGTATCACAAGAAAATTATTCAGAATAAATGATACGCCCAACAGTATGGGCGTATCACTGCTCGTATCATAAGGGAATACATGCAGTATAATTGATACGCCCAGGGATACGACTGTATCCCTGCCTGTATCATAAAGAATTTACACAGTATATATGATACTGTGAACCCTTAATTTTGCACCCTCCGGCATACAACCAAAGCTTAGAGGCACCTAGGCTCGGTAAACAGACCTCCGAAAGCCAAATCGCCAAAGATCGCTAAAAGCCCAAAAATTGAGAATCCGAGCCTCGAGACTCGGGACCTGGGACCTACCCATTTGGACTCTAAATCATTCTCATATCATGTGGGACTGAATAACGAGCACAACGCAACCGGAATCAAGTAAAACGGACATGAAATGAGAGAGAGCGGGTCAAAACAGTGAATTCGGGGGTCGGGTGACACATAGGCCACTTTTGTGACCGCACAAGGGCTGTGCGGTTCCGCACAGCCCATGTGCGGTCATGGGCCCTTCTATGCGGTCCCAGAGGCTCCTGTGCGGTCCCAGAAGCCTCGTGTGTGGTTCCAGAAGCCCCGTGTACGATTTTGAGCGTCAGAATGCCAAATCCCACATCGAAACTTCATGGTTTTTGCCTCTAACCTTCTTCCTATATAAACTACCCCCCCCCCCCAACTCACTTCCACACAACTTAACACACAAAAGCTAGCTAAATCAAGCCTAATTGGTTAAAAGCTAGCCCTTTTTTAAAGGCTTGGTTCGAAAAGAGCTGCCTTTTAGTTCAAAGCTTTGTTCTTGTTGGGTGGTTGTTTGT
>CATKHJ010884527.1:0-28182 GCA_949750685.1 Vernicia montana
ATTATACTATAATTTTATTTCTTTTACTTTACACAAAATTTTTATTACTAAAAAAAATAATCTAATTTAAAATATTATAAAATAATATTTTAATAATAATATAGTAATTTAATAATAATAAATTTTTTATTAATAATAATAATAATAATTTAAAAAAAGAAAGAATTGAAAAAAGAAAAAGAAAAAATATTAAAATATTAGATAGGGAGCCAATCTCTCTCTTTAAATTTGAGGAGAGAGAAATGGACTCCTAAAAAAATATAGAGAATGATGATAAATAAAAAGTTTGTTAGAAGATGAATAGTGTGATATGACTCTTTATTTTTAACTAAGTAGATATTTAGAGAGTTTATTAGAGATACTCTTAGAAGTTGTAGAGATAAATTGCTTGATAATAGTGTTTAGAGTTTAGATAGAGTATATGAACATGAATAGTGATAGATAAATGCGTATAAGTTTCTGAAATTAGTCAAATTAGGTAATTCATAATTATAAAGTTGAAAAATTAAAAAAACTTTAAATTAGAAAGATGATATATATATATATATATATATAAACACGAACACGATCCACTTAATTAATGGATAATATGACACGATACGAATAACACGTTTAAAATTTTAAATTAATTAATTTTTTTATTTTAATATTTAAAAATTATCAAATTTATTAAATTAATAGTTAAATTTATGCTTCCCATGTTTTTATTTTATTTTATTTTTTTAGTATGAAGTTATAGGTTACAATGCCCAAAATCATTTTGGGTTATTCTTCCTTGCTATTATTTATTTATTTATTATTATTATTTTTTTATATGAAATGGCTTGTTTTTATGGCAAGATTAGATTTTAGAGTACAATTACAATAACTATTCAATTATAAACTAATAAGAACATGTGAGGACTCCATAAAAGATATTGGGTTAATATTTTCTTTGGTAAGAACTTATAATGATGGGCGCTCGTGAGTTACCCACAATATATTTATCAGTATATTGATCGATCCAAAATAAAATTTCAAGTGCTAATTTTAACTAAAATAAAAGAACAAGAAAAAAACCCAAAAACCTAGAAAATCAACAAAATTGTAAATGAGATCCCATCCAAATTCAATGTGATCTTGTAGATGAGATCTCTTAATCCCCATTTTCCTACCTCCTTCCTAATCTAGATGGGATCTTGTAGACAAATAATAACAACTATAATGATGGGTTCTTTCTTTGAATTTATCCCTTTTCTCCTTATATCTCAGTTCTAGAATACTCTATCCATAGCAATCCTCAATTTTCTTTTTCTCCAATTTTCCTTTAATCATGTTAAAAGCCTAATGATCTTTACTTCGATATTAGCAAGAAAACCAAGGGTAATCTATTATTTCCTCTCTCTTTTTTTTTGCTTGATTTGATCTATGTAAGATGTTTCTTGCTTAGTTTAATTCTCTTTGTTTTTAATTGTAATATCACAAATTTTTTATGTTTGTAATTATGGAGATTTCAATTCTTAATTAGATGTATGTATGGATGGTGTCAATACCACAAGCATCTAATAAAGAATATTAAATTGAAAAGTTGAGTTAAGGGATCTACTTGTCGAGGGACAAGTTTGATGATGAAGATGAATTCAAAGTGGGAAAGACGAGGTGAAGAGCTTAATATCAAAACAAGTATGTATAGGTTTGAAGTGAATTAGATGGCTCAAGGATGAGTTAGCGGACAGGTGTAAGCCTATGATTATATGTCACTTTTGATATGCATCTTCCTAATGGCAGAGGTAAATGATTATCTATAAATATAGTATCAATTCCAAGAAACCTCATACTCATAAATGCATGTCCTTTATAAGACAAGGTTAATGATTAACTTTGAGCAATATGTGAACCACTAAGAAATTTTGTCAATTTTTTAATTTGAACTAGTTTTGTAAAAGATACGCAAGGTACAGAGATTTATAATGCCTTTTCTCTCTTTTTCTTCTTCCTTAAAAGGTCAAAAACTCCATTCTCTATCTCTGAGAATTGTGAATTTCTTAGAGAAAATCTTGAGTTCTATGTGATTTGTTCATCAAAGAGTTAGTTGATTTAGAGTTGATCAGAAAGTTGGTCAAGCCCAGTTTTGTTAGGTTTGCCTTATAGAAAGATCATAGCTTAATAAGGTTCTTCTTGAGGTAAGTTATAAAATGTGTGATGCATGTTAACTTGTTATGAATTATTCATACTGACTCTTTATTGATTTCACTTTCTTAAGACCACTGTTAAATTATTCCTTGTTGATAAATTCAGCCTTTGTGCCTAATATTGTTAATAAATGTTTTATCATTAATGAATGGCCACTTAGACCGAAGAGCTATATATATTTATGATTGTGATGAGGCCATTAGGCCAACCAACTAATTGTTTATTGATATTATCCTACCAATCGAGCCTGTATTCAACCTAAGCCACGCTTGACAGAACGCTTATACTAATGGAGGAGAATCCATTAGACCATATTCACCAGTGACTCGACTGGTAGAGTCAAAGTATCAGTGTTTTACCTAAAGAGCGCTTATTGCTCTAGGCATGTGCTCAGCCAAGCATATGTACAAGAAGAAGTTACCTCCCTAATGGTTACGGAGGCTTATATGGTCTGCGGTGCAGTCCCACCTATATTTTCTCTGATGGATTATAGTATTGTTATTTCTTGACTGATAACCCCTTGGTGCCTGTTCTTTCTTGGCACATATTGGTTTTTCATGTACCCTGTAACTTTTAAATTTCCATTATTGGCTTATATATATATATATATGTTGTTTTTCATGCATTTTATTATCTTATTAAGTGGACGGCTCACCCACTCGTCTGTGGTTTCAAAGGGTCGAGTCGAAGAGGTCTTAGATAGGGAAAGCTGAGTTTCAATATCCTTCCTCTTTGAAGCCCTTTGAAATGTATAAAATTATAAGAATGGTTCTTGTTATATAATTGATATGTTTAAATCTATTATAGTTGTTCCGTAGATAATATCATGGTGATGTATGAATTATATATATTTAAGTATGAACAGATGTAATTTAAGATTCCTTAAATTATGATGGGTTCTATGGGTTTTTGGTAGTTTTAAACCTACCAATGCTCTAGGATTGTCACATCTTGTGTTTTAGGGTGTGACAGAGTGGTATCAGAGCGTTGATTGACTATAGACAAGAATTAATTTAAGGAAGTTTTGTGAATATTGGCTTAAAATGTGCATGACTAGGGAACTACAGAACGTAGGATTTCTTCTTGTCATTGTTGTCATCTTTAGGTATAGATCAGCGTACCGCTATATTATATATCTAAATCGCTTATCTTCATTTGATTAGTAGTGAAATGCCTTTTTGTGGATGTAGACGAAGACGAGGCCAACCTAGATGAAACGCTCCACCTAATGAAAATTTCATTAGAAGAGTGGGGGAGAATGTGGTCCCTCCACCAGCACCTACAGCCGACATAACCATTATAACATAGAGATTGGAACAACTCTAGCGGAACTATAAGATGCTGGCAGAATTTGTGGCTTAATATAGGTAGCAACATGTTCCTCCTGTTCCTGCTGCCTTTGTTACTCCTGGTGCACCTCCATTCGCTCTTTAGCAACCACAGATTGTACCTCAAATGGAAGAAATCTCTTTTGAGAAATTCCTAAAGCTGAAGCCTTCAGAATACAAAGTGATGTGTATCCCACGAAATTCCTTGAAGAGATAGAGGATAAGGCATAGGTTTAAGGTACTGGCTACTCATGAATTGGAATCCTTCTCTAAGATAGCGGACAAGGCAATTGAAATTAAAAATAAAGAGATAGAGATAAAGGCAGCTAGAGAGCAGCAAAAGAAAGCCAGAAAAGCTGGGTCAAGATAATAGTAAAATGAGGAGTATGGATATTTCGGGTCAGTTCGCTCCTCAAGCTATTTCTTAGGGATAAGCAGGGAGGCCCCAATTAAGGTTGAATGTTCCTTGATCTGCTTCACTTTTTAGCTTTGGCACGGTAAGTTCAGCACCACTTAGAACTTCAACCCTTCAATGCACTTTTTGTGGAAAACTGCACTAAAGTCAATGTTTGAAAGAAATGGGTGCTTGTTTTAGCTGTGGGTAAGCATGACACTTTGTAAAGGATTGCCCACAGGCCATGCTAGTTGGTAGACCCCAAGCTTCCCAATCCACAGTCTAGATGGAGAGAGGTGGAAACAACACAGTACATACTGGAGGATGAAGCATTGGGAGAGGGAATGAGGCTGGCCGTTGAACAGGTCAAATTACTGGACAAGCGTCTATGGGATGAGGACAATGAAGAGTATTCACTTTAACCCAACAAGAAGCTCAAGCCTCTAACACAGTTGTGATAGGTACACTCTTTATTCAAACTGTTAATGCTAAGGTGTTATTTGATTCAGGAGTAACCTATTCCTTTGTATCTTCTCATTTTGCAAAGAAACTGCCTTTAGCAAGTAAACCATTAAAGAACCCATTGGTAGTGTCCACACCATTTAAGGAAGAAATAGAGGTTCGTGGTGTTTTTCCCTCATGTGGGGTGAGTATATGTGATAAAGAGCTCGAAGTAAACTTAGTGGAACTGCCCATTTTAGAATTTGACATCATATTGGGTATGGATTGGTTGTCCAAAATCTATGCCTCTATAGATTGCCAAGGGAAGAGGACTGTATTTAAGTTGCTTTTAGGGGATGAATTTGAGCATCAAGGAGAGAGAAGCGAGGTTCCCTATAACCTGATATTCGCTATTGGGGCGAAAAGACTTATGCGAAGGGGATGCCAAAGGTATCTGGATTACGTTAGGGATACTCAGTACGAAGCAAAAGGATTGGGATAGATTCCAATTGTTAACGAATATCTAGATGTGTTTCTTAACGAGCTACCAAGATTACCTCCAGAAAGGAAGATTGAATTTATTATTGAGATATTACCGAAGATGAATCCAATCTCCATACCTCCTTATTGAATGACTCCTGTTGAGTTGAAGGAGTTAAAGGAACAACTGTAGGAATTAATTAATAAGGGATTTATGCATCCCAGTAGCTCACCATGAGGAGTGCTAGTGCTTTTTATAAATAAAAAGGATGGTGCTATGAGGTTATGTATTGATTACAAACAACTCAACAAGGTAACTATTTGGAATAAGTATCCCCTTCCTCGGGTTGATGATTTTGTCGACCAACTGCAAGACACGAGTCACTTATCAAAGATAGATTTAAGATCAGGTTATAACTAGTTGAGCATTAGGGAGGAGGACATATCTAAGACAACCTTTCGAACCAGATATGGGCACTATGAGTTCCTAATGTTACCCTTTGGATTGACAAATGCACCAGCTGTCTTTATGGATTTAATGAACAAAGTGTTCAAGCCCTTTTTGGATAAGTTTATTATTGTTTTTATAGATGACATTCTGGTGTATTCCAAGAGCAGGGGAAGAGCATCTTCGTCAAGTACTACAAACTTTAAGGGAAAACCAACAGTATGTTAAACTTTCTAAGTGTGAATTCTGGCTCGACAACGTCAATTTCTTGGGGCATGTGAATGACAAGGAAGGACTTTGAGTGGATTCGAAGAAGGTTGAAGCTGTTTTAGATTGGCCTCACCCCACCAGTATGATCGAAATAAAGAGTTTCCTAAGTTTGGTAGGGTTCTATAAAAGGTTCGTTAAAGGATTTTCGAGCATAGCAGCCCCTTTAACCAAGCTTACCTAAAAACAAATGAAATTTCACTGTTTAAATGAATATGAAAAGAGCTTTCAAAAGCTCAAAACATGTCTCACTTCAACACCTATTTTGGCATTGCCATCTAGCGAAGGGGGACTGGCAGTCTATTGTGATACTTCATGAGTGGGACTTAGATGTGTATTAATGCAGAATGGTAGGGTGATTGCTTATGCTTCGAGGCAGTTGAGAAAACATGAACTGAATTATCCAACACATGATTTTGAGATGGCAACAATAGTGTTTGCTCTAAAAATATGGAGACATTATTTGTATGAGGAGAAGTGCGAGATTTACACGGACCATAAGAGTTTGAAAAATATCTTTCACTAAAGGGATCTAAACCTTAGACAGCGAAGATGGATGGAACTGCTCAAGGACTACGATTGTGATATCCTATATCACCTAAGGAAGGTGAATGTGGTAGCAGATGTCTTAAGTAGAAAGTCATCTGAAAGCTTAGCCCACATTTGGGTGTGGCAAAGACCTTTAGTAAAGGAGATACGAAGCCTTTATGATTTGGGCGTTCGATTCAAAATATTATATTCGGGAGTGCTTTTGACGCATCTCTAAGTTAAACCACACCTAATTGATTAAATTAAAGAAGTTCAAGATAAGGATTCCCATTTGGTAAAACTAAAGAAAAATGTCGAAGCAAAAAAGGCCCAGAATTTGTTGTAGTGGATGGAGTCTTGAAATATGGATCGAGGTTGTGTTCCTGCCATAGATAATCTAAAGAAGCAGATAATGAAAGCACATTATACTAGTTATAGTGTACATCCAAGTGCGACGAAGATGTACCACGACGTGAAGAGCACTTATTGGTGTAATGAGATGAAAAAAGATATAACTAACTTTTGTGGAAAAGTGTCTAACTTGCTAGCAAGTTAAGTTTGAACATCAAAGGCCCTCTAGATTACTCCATCGATTATCTATACTCGAATGGAAATGGGAGCGATTCACAATGGACTTTTATAGTGGGATTGCTAAGGACATTGAGTGGGTACGACTTGATATGGGTAATTATGGGCTGACTAACAAAGACAACTCACTTTCTACCAGTTAAGATCACTTATTCAGCCTTACAGTATGCACATTGTCCTTCGATGAGATAGTAAAACTTCATGGTGTCCCCATCTCAATTATCTTGGACTAAAGAACTCAATATACCTCAAGATTCTGGTAAAAGTTACAAGAATCCTTATGCACTTAATTGGACTTTAGTACTACTTTCCACTCCTAGATGAATGGCTAGTCCAAGAGGACCATCCAAACTTTAGAAGACATGTTGAGAATGTGTATTTTGGACTTTGGAGGAAACTAGGATAAGCATCTACTATTGATCGAGTTCGCCTACAATAATAGTTATCATTCTACTATTAAAATGGTACTTTACAAGGTTCTTTATGGAAGAAAGTGTAGATCTCCTATTTGCTGGGATGAAGTAGGAAAGAAATTTATTAAAGGACTTGACCTCATTCAGTATACAAAGGAGAATGTGCCTTTGATTAAGGAACGTTTAAAAACTGCCTTTGATCACTAAAAGAGTTATGCTAATCTGAAGTGAAAAGGCATCAATTCGTTGTTGGTGATCATGTGTTCTCAAAGATATCACTAATGAAAGGGGTTATGAGATTTGGCAAAAAGGGCAAACTATCTCCAAGATATATTGGTCCCTTTGAAATACTAGATCGAGTGGGAGAAGTCTCCTACCGAGTAGCCTTGCCTCCTAATCTGGATAATTTGCATCTGGTGTTCTATATCTCTATGCTTCGTAGATATGTTCCAGATCCTTCTCATATACTACAAAGCCAACCAGTAGAATTGAAATAAGATTTATCTTACGAAGAGATCCTAGTGGCTATTGTTGACATGTTAACTCGGAGGTTAAGGAATAAAGAGATCTGAATGGTGAAGGTACTTTGGCAGAACCAAGCAATGGAGGAATGTACTTAGGAGACCGAACAAAGTATGCAAGTGAAATATCCTCACCTTTTTCATTCCCAGAATATCTCAAAAAAAATTTAGGACGAATTTTTTTTAGAAGGGAAGAATATAATACCCTAAGTTTTTGATGTTTGTAATTATAAAGATGTTAAATCTTAATTAAATGTATGTATTGGCGGTGTCAATATTGCAAACATCTAATAAAGAATGTTAAATTGAAAAGTTAAGTTAAGGGATCTACTTGCCGAAGGACAAGCTCGATGATGAAGATGAAATCGGAGCAGGAAAGACGAGGCGAAGATCTTAATATCAAGATAGGTCTGTATAGGTTCGAAGCGAATTAGATGGATCAAGGATGAGTGAGTGGATAGGTGTAAGCCTACGATTATATGTTACTTTTGATACATATCTTTCCTAGTGGCAGAGGTAAATGATTACCAACAAATATAGTGTCAGTCCTAAGGAACCTCATACTCATAAATGCATGTCCTTCATAAGACAAGGCTACTGATTAACTTTGAGCAGTATGTCAACTATTAAGAAATTTTGTCAATATTTTAATTTGAACCAATTTCGTGAAAGGCATGCAAGGTACATAGATTTATAATACATTTTCTCTCTTTTTCTTCTTTCTCAAAGGTCAAAAACTCCATTCTCTTTCTTTGATAATTGTGAACTTCTTAAATAAAATATTGAGTCTTATGCGATTTGTTCATTAAAGAGTTAGTTGATTTAGAGTTGATAAAAAATTTATAATGCCTTTTCTCTCTTTTTCTTCTTTCTCCAAAGGTCAAAAACTCCATTCTCTTTCTTTGGGAATTGTGAACTTCTTAAAGAAAATATTGAGTCTTATGCGATTTGTCCATCAAATAGTTAGTTGATATAGAGTTGATCAGAAAGCTGGTTGAGCCCCAACTATGTTAGGTTTGTCTTATAAAAAGATCATAGCTTAATAAGGTTCTTCTTCAGATAAGTTATAAAATGTGTGATGCATGTTAACTTGTTATGAATTATTCATACTGACTTTCTATTAATTTTACCTTCTTAAGACCACCATTAAATTATTCCTTATTGATAAATTCGGCCTTTAAGCCTAATATTGTTGATAAATGCTTTATCGTTAATGAATGGCCACTTGGGCTGAGGAGTTATGTTTATGATTGTGACGAGGCCATCGGGCCAACCAACTAATTATTTATTGATATGATCCTACCGATCCTGTATTCAACCTAAGTCATGCTTGACAAAATGCCTATACTAATGGGGGAGAATCCATTAGACCATATGCTCTAGTGACTTGACTAGTAGAGTCAAAGTATCAGTGTCCTAACTAGAGAGGGCTTATTGTTCTAGGTGGATGCTTGGCCAAGCATATGTACAGGGAGAAGTTATTGCTTTGATAGTTAAAGAGGATTATGGGGTCCGTAGTGTAGTTCCGCCTATATTTCTTTGATGGATTATAGTTTTTTTCTATCTTGATGGATAGCCCCTTAGTGCATGTCCTTTCTCGGCACATTTTGGCTTTTTTCATGTACCCTATAACTTTTAAATTTCCATGATACCCAAATATGCTTATATATATATGTTGTTGTTCATGCATTTTATTATCTTATTGAGTTGATGGCTCATCCACTCATCTGTGATTTCAGGAAGTCAAGTTGAAGAGGTCTTAGAGAGGGAAAATTGAGGTTCAATGTCCTTCCTCCTCAAAGCCCTTTGAAATGTATAAAATTATAAGAATAGTTCTTGTTATGTGATTGATATGTTTAAATCTATAATAGTTGTTCCATAGACAGTATTATAGTGATATATGAATGATATATATTTAATTATGAATGGATGTTATTTAAGATTCCTTAAGTTATGATGGATTCTATGGATTTTTGATGGTTTTAAACCTACTCATATCCTAGAACTGCCACACTTTGTGTTTTGGAGTGTGACATTAATTTTTGAAAATTTGTAGATCTTCTTTATAAGGATTACTTGCCATAATTCAAGTGCTAAGCAATCTAAAACAGAGTTCTAAGTTAGGTTCTCAAAAGGTAAATGGCAAGAGTGGAGGAAGAAAGATGCAAAATGAAGTGAAAGTTGCGACACTGAGTCCCGACCCTTTTGGAAATTCAAATTTTACAAGAATTCAATAAGTTGTATTCTATTTTACTAGTTTTCATGTTTGGAAATATATAATTAATAGAATTTCATTTTTTTTGAGTAAAAAAAAGTGTCATTTTGAAAGAAATAAATTCAAGTCAAAATGAAAATATTTTATAAGAATTAAATTCATTTAATGAAGTCCACTATTAAAAATTTCAAAATGTCATCATTTAAATTAAACATCACTATTTTTATATTAAGAGTAAAACGAGAAAATAATTATATATTTTTTTACTTTTCAATTATTCCAAATAATAGAATTCATTTGAATTCTAATACTTTAAAATTTATTCAAAACACAAATTTTATTATCAATTGAATTAAATTATTGCACATAATTTATTTCAAACTGTTAATATAGCTATCATAAATAGAGACAGAAATGGAATGATAGTATTGAATGTTTTTTGTATATTAATGTGCATTTGTACAAGAGAGAGTTACATCTATTTATAGTGTTAGTATGCACAATAAGAGCCATGATTCAAGGAGAGTTAGTGACTATTGGCTGGAGGAAGCACATGGATAATGAGCTGGAGTTTGAAATGATATAAATAGGTGTACATAAAGAGGATGCAATTGTTGACTCCATTGAAGGTGCAATTTTCATATTTTCATATTTTCACATTAACATCCCCCTCCCCCTTCAAACTTAAGGTGGTATTGTTAATGCCAGCTTGAGTTTGCTAAGTAGATCTTGAAAGCAAGTAGGAAGATGTGTTTTCATGAAGATATCAGCTGTTTGATTAGCAAATGGGACAAAATGAAAAATTATGGTGCCTTGAGTAACATGGTAGCGAACAAAGTGGCAGTCGATCTCAATGTGTTTTGTTCGTTCATGAAAAACATCATTGTGAGAGATTTTGTATTGCACTTCTATTATCACAGTAGAGTGTAGTTGCAGAAGAGTGTGTGATACCCATATCAGTGAGTAACCATTGTAACAAAAGTAATTCAGATGTGGCATCATCAAGAGCATGATACTTGGATTTTGTGCTAGATCGAGCAACAACAGTTTGATTTTTTCTACGCCAAGAAATACGAGAATCACCTAAGAAGAAATAATAACTTGTAGTAGAATGACGATCCGTTGGATCACCAGCCCAGTCAGCATCAAAGTAACCAGATAACACCAAAAAAGAGTTAGCAGAGAAGTGTAAACTATGAAAAAGAGTTCCTTTAATGTATCGTAGAATCCGAACCACTTGAGCATAGTGAGTTGAGCGAGGAGCAGTCATGAATTGACTGACCAAATGAACAACATAAGAGATGTTAGGCCTAGTGACAGTGAGATAAACCAAACTCCCTACTAATTGGTGATACAGAGTGGGATTTTCAATAGGAGTGCCATCTAGAGGAGTAAGTTTGCAATGGAGCTCCAAAGTAGTTAATACCGTTTTACTATCAGTAAGACCTGCTTGAGAAAGTAGATCAGAGGCATACTTTGCTTGAGACAGATAATAGCCTTGAGAATTATTAGAAACTTCAAGACCTAAAAAATAGCTAAGAAAACCAAGATCCTTCATTTCAAAATGTTGACTGAGATAACGTTGAACTTCTGAAATACCAGATGTGTCACTACCTATTATGATCATATCATCAACATAAAGTAACAAAATGACAATTCCATGGTCAATATGACGAATAAATGATGTGGAATCATATTTACTAGAGACAAAGCCAAATTGAGTAAGGGTTAAACTGAATTTGGCAAACCATGCCCGAGGAGCTTGTTTCAATCCATACAAGAGCTCGTTGAAGCTTACAAACTTTATGAGTAGAATATCCGGGAGAAGGTTTCATATAAACCACTTCGGACAAATCACCATTAAGAAAGGCATTTTTGACATGCATCTGAAAAAGATTCCATTTACGAACAGTAGCAATGGCTAATAGACTGCGAACAGATGTTAGTCTGGCAACTGAAGTAAATATTTCTTCATAGTGTATTCCATATTCTTGATTATAACCCCTGGCTACTGAATGAGCCTTGTAACGTTCAATAGAACTGTCAGAACGAGTCTTGATTTTATAAATACATTTACAGCCAATAGGTGTCTTTACTGGAGGAAGATCAACGAGATCCCAAGTATGAGTTTGCTCCAAGGCTTGAATTTCTTCAGTCATAGCTTGCTGCCAAAGAGGGTCAGTACTTGCCTCACGATAAGAGTAAGGCTCATGAAGGGTGGCAATAGCAGAATAACAGTGATAATCTAGAAGGTAATTAGGAGTTTCTCTTACCCGAGTGGATTGATGAAGCGTAGGTGCAGTTTCAGGATCAACAATGGGAGCAAGTTTATGAGGGGCAGGTGGGCATGTATCAGTTGAGAGAGTATCAAAATCAGCAACATTAGAATGAGGAACTTACTTAATAGAGGAATTTATAAAAAAGAAGGAGTCAGTAGTAACAGAATTGTGAAACTTAGAAAGAGTGGAGAACATAGTGGTTTCCCAAAAAGTAATATGACGAGAAATGCGTAATTTATTAGAAATAGGATCCCAATAACGATATCCTTTGTGTTCAATCCCATAACCTAGAAAACAACATAAACGAGCACTAGGTTTCAATTTTGTATGTTCATGGGGTTACAAAAGAACAAAACAGGCACAGCCAAAGGGTTTATGCATTTTGTAATCTGGAATTTTACCATATAATTTTTCAAAGGGAGATAAATTTGGAGAACTAAGGTAGGACCCTATTAATGTTATAAACAGCAGTGAGAGCTGCTTCTCCCCAAAAAAATTTCAGGCATGAGGCAGAGATGAGAAGTGCACAAACAGAGTCTAAAATGTGACAAATCTTTCGTTCAGCGCAACCATTTTGTTGAGAAGTATGAGGATAAGAACGTTGAATGACCGTGCCCTGTTGATTAAGAAAATGAAGTAACGAGGAAACTTTATATTCTATAGCATTATCTGTTCGAAGAGTTTTAATAGTACTGGAAAATTGAGTTTTGATCATATTTGCAAATGTAATATAGATTTGTGATAACTTAGATCGATTTTTCAAAAAATAAATCCAAGTAAAACGAGAATAATCATCAATAAATAAGACAAAATAACGATAACTATTTATTGTAGAGATAGGGGAAGGTCCCCAAATATCAGAATGAATTAATCCAAATGAAGTATCAGAAATAGAATTATTATTATTGAAAGATAATGCAGGTTGTTTTTCAAGTTAATAATCAAGACACTTAAAAGACTCAAATTTCGTAGATCCTAACAATCCATGAGAAATCAAAGACTGAAGTTTACTAGCGGAAGCATGACTAAGGCGAAGATGCTATTGGTGACTGGAAGAAGTGGTAGTGGTAGTAACAGCAGACACAAGTCGTTGTGGAAGATGAAGATATACAAGTTCAAATAATCGACCCACTTTACGACCCGTCCCAAGAGTCTACTCCATTTGCGGATCCTGTACCTGACAACCAGAAGGAGAAAAAAATAGCATTTAGTCCTTTTTCACATAACTGACCAACAGAGACAAGATTGAGTGATAGGTTAGGAATACAGTAGGTGTCAGAAAGGCTAAGATTGGGGATAGATACATGATCAATATGAGTGATGTGCATCTTATCTCCATTTGTTGTGTGTATGGGTGGTAAGGAAGAGGCAGGTTTGGCGGAAGATAAGAGATTAATATCAGTGGTCATATGGTTACAACATGCATAGTAAAAGTACCAATGAGAATTACCTAGAGTGATAGACATGGCGGCAGAGTGATTAGAAGAGATAAAATGTTTGAGTAAAGCCTCAAGATCACCCATACTGATGGTGGAGGACTCTTCTGTGGCAGCAGCAGTGACGGAGGTGGATCCAGACTTGGAGAAATTTTTAGATTTAGAAAATCTACCCTTTGGTCGCGGTGGATGAGTTGGACAATGCTCAAGAATGTGACCATGACCATGACAATATATGTATTCTACAGTTGGGCAATTAGCAAAACTATAACTAGGTTGATTACAGTTTTTACATAGTTGACTGCCAGATCTCGAATTTGAGGACTGAGTAGTTGCAGGGGCCAGTTCAGAAGTTGGTTGTTTTCCGAGACCAAGTTGAGTCTCCTCAAAGATAATTTCTTGGATAGTTGTATCAAAGGTGGGAAGAGGATGCCGATGTAGTAGAGAGGCGCGAACAGCTTCATAATCAAGTCGAAGAGCCATAAGAACTTGAATCAGATGAAGATGGTCTTCATTGATCTTAGCTTGGGATAATTGATTCCAAATCGGTTGAACTTAAGCAAGAAAGTCATTTACAGACTGACCAGATTCTTGTTTAAGATTGTGGAGAGTGGTCCACAGCTGAAAATAGTGTGCAAGACCAGTAGTTTGATACATGTTTGCAGAGAAATCCCAAATGGCTTTTGCAGTGTCGTATTGAGCAAACTGAATATGAATGGCAGGAACAAATGTATTATGGAACCATGTGATAATATGATGGTTTTTGCTATCCCAATCTTTGAGGAGATCAACAAATTTAATATCAGATTCATCTGGTACTTTTGTTGGTATAGTAATATCTCTAGTGATAATGCGCTAGAGTTTTCGACCAATCAAAAAACTTTTCATTCCTTGAACCCACAAGTTATTGTTAGATTTGTTCAGAACTGTTGCAATTAGTTTTGTAATATTTGATTTCTCCATTTTAAGAAATATGAAGTTGAAATCAATTCACAGAGTCAGAATTTGGCAAAACAGACACCAAAAATGGATTCAGGAGGCCTAAAAACTTTAGGATTCGGTCCGAAAAAGGTCAAATTGGTCGGTCAAAGTAGACTAAATCGGTTTGATCAGAGGTTGAACCAGAACGTAGATCAGGCAGAACCGGGAGCGAACATGGACCCCCACTCTGGCTGAAGTGGCGACACTATCGGAGACGTGGCGTTCGACACATGGCAGACGATGGTTAGGTTGTTGATGTGGCGATGATGTGGACTGACAGGTGCTGACGTGTTGATGATGTGGCGCTAAGCTGGCTCGTCTTCAACCTCCAGACGGCGCGTGCAAAGAGTGACACACATGAGCTGAGTCGCAGTGTCTTCTCCTGGCGCGTGAAGGCGCGTCCTGTGTCAGATGAAGCTCTGATTTGTGTCAAAAAATTTCTGATGGCGAGGGCTTTCAGATGATGTGGTCAAATGAAATTTTGGACGTGTGCATGGAAAGTTTTACAGAATGGATAGAGACTTTGAATATGAGAGGGGAAAAAAAATGTAGAACAGAAATGGCTGAGATTTTAATTCTAAATGAGCATGAGCTCTGATACCATGTTAATATAGCTATCAGAAACAAAGGCATAAATGGAATGATAGTATTGAATGTTTTTGTATATTAATGTGTATTTGTACAGGAGAGAGTTACATCTATTTATAGTGTTAGTATGCACAATAAGAGCCATGATTCAATAAGAATTAGTGACTATTGACTGGAGAAAGCACATGGATAATGAGCTGGAGTTTGAAATAGTGCAAATAGGTGCACATGAAGAGGATGCAATTGTTGACTCCATTGAAAGTGCAATTTTCATATTTTCACATTAACATTAACACAAATAGTGTCTAATTGATGAAGATGGTGATTTCAAGGCAGAAGTGAATTCTAAATATTATGGAGAGTGCCTAAGGAGATATCTAATCAACCTAAGTAGAAGGTTTCTTACAAGGAAAATCTTCCAATAATTTTCTTATTCTCTAATTTTCCTTTCCATTTTCTTGGGAAAATCATATGGAATAACTCCTAGTCTCTACTAGGGTTGCAATCGAGCCAAGCCAAGCCGAGCCGAACTTTAGCATGTTCAGGCTCGGTTCAATATTTTTTTTTTTCTGAGCTCGAGCTTTGAATCGAATTTTGGATCGAGCTTGAAATCATGTTCAAGCTTGACTCATTTAAACTCGAGCCAGCTCAGCTTGTTAATAAATTATAATTTAGCTAAATTCAAGTTCGATTCGTTTTGAAATTCGTTTATAATTTATCAAAATACTCAACATTCTAAATATTTATTTCTAATAAAATAATTATAACAAAAATACTTAAAACTAACATAAAAGCAAAAACATCCAATTAGTGAAAAAAAAAATCCAATCATAAAATTGAGCATTACATGTACTATAAAGATATTACTCCCTCAATTTCTTTTTATGTGTCGTTTTTTGTTGTTTCACAAAAATTAAGAAATAATTAATTACGTTAAGTTCCAAAAATAAGATGACTAAATTACCCTTATTGATTATAGAGTAATGAATAATATGTGTATTAATTATAGAATAGATAATAAGGATATAATTGAAAAAAATAAATTAAAATTTTATTGGTTTCCTAAAGTGACAAATATTTTAAAAAAAAAATCTTTCAAAAGATGTCATATAAAAAGAAATGAAAAGAGTAATTAATAAAAAAAGATATTTTTAAAAATTAGAATATTAGATTACATAATAAAGAAATATTAGATTATATTAATCAGGAATATAAATATTTTAGTCAAATTAAATTACTAAAAATTTATAAGAGTATTAAAATATATTTTTTGGAGTGTCAAAATTATTAAGTTAATAATAATAATAATAATTAAATTGTTCACGAGCTTATTATCGAGCTGTTCACGAGCCTATTAATCGAGCATGTCCGTGAGCTTATTATCAAGCTATTTACGAGTCTAATCGAGCCGAGTTTTATTTTGTTCAAGCTCGGTTCGTTTATTAATCGAGCCTTAAAGTAAAGCTCAATCTTGACTCATTTATAAAACGAGTCGAACGCGAACGAACTTTTATCTAGCCGAACATCAAGCTGCTCGCGAACGACTTGACTCATTTACAGCCCTAGTCTCTACTCCCATATCGTGGCAAGAAAAGTAGAAGTTCCTTTTTTTTTGCTTGATTCGATGCGTTTATAATTGTTTACTGCATAGTTTAATTTTTAAAATTTTGAATATTTTCTCTACAAGGATTACGAGTGGCCACAAGTATACCTTACATCCAAACATGATTTAAAAAAATATAAAAATAAACTCTTTAATTTTTTGAACAAAAATAGAATTTAATTGAACCAAAATAAAACCTCATGTGCTAATTTTAGCTAAATAGATGCAATTAGACTTTTCTTAAAACCTCATGGGCCAATTTGACCTTTAATCCTTTCTATGTATGTTATTTGAAAGAATTTTTCTCTCAACTTCATAATGATAAGGTTGATTTTTCCTCTCTTAATTTTTAAAATATTTTATCGTATTTTTTTTATTTAATTATTCTTTTTCTTTTATAATGCATTTTTCTATTTATTATAATTCTATAAAGTTTTACAAATATTGAAATTCAATCAGTTGTAAAGTATATCTATATTAGTATTTAATTTTAATAAAGAGTACATTCAAATATTATCATGTGTCATCAATTTTAAAAATCATAATTTAATTAATATTAACTTAGTAATTATTGATGAAAAGTGATATTCAATTAATATTTATTTAATTATTAAATATATTTTTAAAAAAATTTAATATTTCTTAACCTTTTTTAATATATTATCTGAGTTATATAAAAATATGTACCATGTATTTATAAAATTATAAATGAATTATGCAATACAAAGCATAATTTTGTACTTAAATATCTTTAACAGGTGGATTTGCTAAGCTTCCTTTCTTACTGAGTTACTTGATGTTTGGTTTATCCGGAATATAGAATATAGATGGATTGCTTGTGTCTTGACAAAGTTACAAGTTTTCTTAATTTTTAAATTGAAATATTTTATCTATTATTGCAACACAAGTTGCTGTCTATAATGATAGCTTACAAGATACTGATACATTTAGGAGGCGTTTGGTATCACTGTGATTTTTTATTTTTTTTTCAAATTTTAAAAACATAAGTATTAGAAAATTTTTTTAAAAAAATATTATTTTTTTATTCTTTCATATTTATTCAAAAACATTTTAAAAATAAAAAACAGAAAATTAAAAATAACAAATTATGATTTTTAAAATCTTATTTTTATTTTTAAAAAATAAAAAATAAAAAATAATACCGAATGTGTCCTTATCTTTTACTTTGCAAATTGTAATTATTTTAGACTTTATTTGATTTAGGATACTATTGGATATTTATTGATGTGGCTTTAGTTTTTTTTTTTTTTTGATATTTCCAATCAGGTCTATTTTATATAATATAGTAATTTTTATTATTTAAACTTCTAATTAATGAGAAAGTTTATTTTTCCTAGGATTATAATTGTGAGGATTTCTATGCTTAAAACAGTGGTTGATGTTTGCATTTATATATTTTTATTTTTCGCCGCAGCATCGTGCAAATGATTAACTAGTTTTATATTGTCTTGTTTTCACCAACTATTAACATGAATTTTATTTGAAGGATTTAAATTTTTTTTTTTTTTTTGAAGAGTTGAAGGATTTAAATTTAGTTGAAGGTAAAATTTAATTTTGAATATAATTTATAAGATTATAATTTTTCCTTTGCTAATTTGTATATTTATATAACCATACCAGTGGCAATAAAATATAAGGTAAAAGAAAGTATAAGGTAAAAAGGTAATACAAAAGTCTTCAAATTCTAATACATTAATTCATCTACAAGATTTTATATAATAAAAATGAGAGCATGCTTGAGGCGTTTCTAATTATTGCTCAAATTTTGAAAAGATAACTATTTTAATAAGATTGAAAATAGAAAAGAGAATAATATTATTGTTATTTATGAAATTAAATTAGTATTATTAAAAATAAAAGTTTAAAAGATGTCAATTTTCATAAGGAATGAAATGAGTCATAACAATGTATTTAGTCCTTTAGCTAATATTATTCTATTGTTTAGATATTGCCTTTAAAAAACTATTAAACTACAAATTAAAGAGAAAAGAAAAATAGGGACCAAAGTTAAAGTTGGGATGGAAAGAGAGGCTAAATTGAAAAATTAGTAAGGATAACAAAAAGTAAAAAAAAAAATTATGTGGTCAAAATAAATTTGAAGGTGGAGGAGAAGTTAAAATGAAAAATTAATTTGAGTGGAAAAGGAAAAAAAAAAATGGTGAGAGGAAGAAGGGGGTAAAGTCAAATTGGAGGTAAGAGCGAGTCGTGATAGATTCTAGGGAGGTGGGGGTAGCAGTCGCTCCTCAAAATTTTTGAAAATTTTTTAATATGTATTGAAAATTTATCTAAATTTTTTGAAAAATGACATTCGTCTTAAAGGTTTTTATTTTTTTTAATATTATCCTCTCAAATTTACGAGGTTAGATCTACCGCTGAGAGCGAGGCCTTCCATCCCTTGAGTGTGAGATTGTGAGTCCACCCTTAATAATGACAAAGTAAAACACAAATAAATGATAACAACTAGGAAATGATAGAAATGACATTTATGATAGGAGAAAGGAAAAAAGAAAAAAAAAAATACAAGGAAAATACTTAAATCAACCGAGCACTCTAGGGCGCAATACCAAAACAAAGAACAAACAAGGAAAATACTTAAATCAAACAAACATTCTAGCAATATTAAAATATTATTTTTCAAATTGTTCATTCTCAAAAGAACACTTAGCCTTTGTTTGAGAAGAGTAGAAAGGTTAGGGAAACTTATATTCTACCATTTGGAAGTATTGTGAAAAAGGGAAGAAATGTGTTTTGAATAGTAGGTTTTTTTTTCGGACATCACAAAAAATTTTCTCTTAAAAATGGAGAGAAAAGATAAAGAAAGTGAGGTTTTCTTTTATGCAATTTCAAATGAAATTACACTTTATCCATAATAATATTTCTCTATTTCGTCTTTACATAGCAATTCATTTATCCAAACAATAGGGAAACACACATTCTCTTTTCTTTCCATTTTAATCCATACTTTCTTTTCTCCTCCCCTCAGCCTTTTTTTTTCAAAGTGTTATTTTATCAAATACTCTACTCAATGGTTGATTTTTGGAGAACAAATACTTAAATCAAATGAGCACTCTAATAATATTAAAATAACGAAAATTCTTAGTTGTTTTTGGTATAATAATTCTCTTATACACTCAACCAGTTTCATATTAGTATTTTAAAATATACATTTTTTTTAATGTAAAAATACCAATATGCTTTTTATCTAAGTGTTGGTTTAGCTATTGGAAGCTAATTGATATCTTTTTAGTTTTGGTAAATTAAAAAATTAATAATTATTAGCTGTTAAATATTCTAATAGTTGATTCTAAAAAGTTGATTTTAAAACTTTTTCGTATAGATGATGGTAGATATTATATTTTTATTATATTGCTTTCACACAAATAACGAAAAATATAATTCATGAACCTCTAACTCAGTGGTGCTAGAGTCGTCTCCAGTACTATTAGGTTTCGAGTTCGAGTTTTAATCGAAGTCAACCCTTCACTAATATTAAATGTCTTATGCTATTTTATTAAAATTAACTACATTTTTAGAAAGGGAAGTGAACTATGATCCTATTTTTTTATGGACGAGATAGTAATATTTATCAGCAGTCCACAACCGTCATTAACTATGATCAAGGAACATTGTTATCATTGCTAACATCGCTATCCTTTAAATGATTGAAGACTACTTTTGCGGGCCAACCTATAAATTCTCGTCGGACTTCAAAATTCTGAAGTCTTTAAAATTAGATATGTTCTGGGTCCGGCTCAATCAGAGTCAATCAGTTTCTCTGTTTCTTCAAATTTTACTCCTAAAATCTGCAACTTCTCACTCTCACTTCGATTCAGCAGGGTAATGGATTTGTGTGTATATAGGTGTGTTTTAACTTTGCAAAATTCTGAACCCAAATTGTCAATTTTCTATTCTGACACTAATCTAACTCAAAGAAGAAGATTAAATTTGACCAACCAGCTTTTAGTTAGTGGTATTGGAGTCGTTTCTAGGCAATTAAGTTGTGAATCTAAACTGAACCAAAGCTTAATCAATCAGAAAAAGATTGACAATGTATTCAAGTTTTTATGGAGAAAGCTAGCAGCCTTTCCATTTATTCGTTCATATTCATCTTCTATATCCTCCTGCTGTACATCTTCTTATACACCAGAATGGAGATATGATGTGTTCCTTAGCTTTAGAGGTCTAGATACTCGCAATAACTTTTCTGACCATTTGTATGATGGTCTAGTTGAGAGAGGTATTAAGGTATTTAGAGATGATAAAAAACTGGGAAAAGGAAAGGCCATTATTGAAACAATATTTGAGGCAATCAAGATGTCAAGGTTTTCAATTGTTATATTTTCAAGAAATTATGCTTTTTCTGAATGGTGTTTGGATGAACTTGTAAAGATTATTGGATGTATGAATGAGAAGGGTCATGTAGCTTTTCCAGTTTTTTATCATGTTACACCTGATGATGTTATGAATCAAATGGGTCGTTATAAGGAAGCATTTCTTCATCATCAACAATTGTTTGAGAAAGAGAGGATCCAGATGTGGAGAACTGCTCTGACAAAAATAGCAGGGATAAGTGGATGGGATGTCCAAAACTATAGGTAATAACTAAAGTTTATGACATTTATTAGTTTAAATTGAATGAATGTGAAATTTTATTTTGTTTAATCTATTTATTAAGAATATTATATGAGAAAAAAGTATCGCATTGATTAAATACAAACATATTAAGTGATATATATATATATATATATATCATGAGACATAATTTTTTTTTTTTGATATGTGTACTTATTTTTGGTACATAGATATGAAGCTGATATGTAATTTTATAATTTTTTTTACATCATTATTTTTTTATTTGAATTATTATATTAATACATTAACAAATATATTACTTTTCTAATTAAATAAGAATTTTAATCCTAAAAGTTAGCATGTCAATCAATAAGTTAGTTTTAATCCTAAAAGTTAGCATGTTAACCAATAAGTTAGTTTTTTAATTAAGCAATGATTCTTAATCCTAAAAAAATATTAATTGTATTTTTAATATTAGTTTATATAATTAATATATTAATTAATAAATTAACAAAGTTTTCTCATCTTGTATGACATATTTTCAATTATACCTTTTATTAAATTTTTATTATATGTATTCAATTTAGTATTAGTTAAATTTTATACATATAAATATTTTTTAAATAAAGAATCCAATTTAAATTTTACGAATTGAAAATATTTATAATCAAAATAATAACGATAACCGTGCGACGCGCGAGCAAACTACTAGTTAATATAGAAATGGACTCGCTAACCTTAACAAGTTAGCTTTTAAGGTTGATTCTCCTAAATTTATATTAAAAACTCAATATGATATCATACTGGATTTCAATTCTTTTTCTTGGCCCAGTATGGATTTATCCTTGGGTTTCAAATTTGTTTTTGGTCTGATATGAGTTTTCCTCGGACTTTCAATTCTTTCACTTGATATGGGGTGTCTCTCAAGTTTTAAATTCTCTTAGCCCAGTCCATATCATAAATTTATAAATGTCAACTGGGAGTAATCAAAAATTATTTTTGTCCAGTTGCCACTTGAGGGGCGTTAAGAATATTATATGGGAAAAAAGTCTCACATTGATTAAATGCAAACATATTAAGTGATTAATAGAAATGAACTCTTCAACTTTAATAAACTAACTTAACGTTGGTTCTCTCAAATCTAATATTAAAAACTCAGTGCTATTCTCTAATTTTCCAGCTCGATATACAACATGATTATTATTATTTTTTCCTTGGTAGATCCGAGTCAAAATTAGTCAAAAGCATTGTTGAGAAGATATCACATAATTTGAGATGCGCATCCCAAAGTATCGGCAAGCAGTTAGTTCCATTGAATACCACAATAAAGGAAGTGAATTTGTATTTATATGAGGGGTTAGAAAATGTGGACATAGTGAGAATTTGTGGGATTGATGGAATGGGCAGTACAACAATCGCAAGAGTTGTTTATGATGCAATATTTAATGACAAATTGGAGCTGCTTCGTTTTCAAGAACTTGTTTCTGAAATGCCAAAGGAGTTCAGAAGAAACTTATGGGATGCTGATGAAGTGATTAGTGTGATAAAGAAAAAGCTGCAACATAAAAAAGTACTTGTACTTGTTGATGATGTAGATACACTAGAACTAGTGGCATCCTTGGTCAGAAGGCATGGTTGGTTTGTTCCAGGTTCCAGAATTGTAATATCAGCTAGAACTCCTAACAAAATGATCTTGAATGTACTTGATATGGGTTTTCATAAACCCGAGGATAGGGAGACTATGCATGATATGAATTTTGACGAACCAGAGAATGAGGAGAACAACATATTCTTAGATATTGCATGTTTCTTCAAGGAGATCATGGATGATGAGCATGTAACAAGAATCATGAGATCACTGGTGAGTGATGATCTGCAGGCAAAGAGTGGAATGAAGGTTTTCGTTAATAAATTTTCGATAAATATTTCTGATATTAAGAATCTGCTGAACTATGATTTTCTACAAGATTTGAATTGGGAAATTTTTTTTCAAAAGAACCTGGAAGAGCATAGAAGCCACATCAAGTCGATGGTAAGAGTTTTAACCAAGTATTTTATATTATTGTTTATTATTTTGATATCTTTTACACTCCTTCTTGTACTAATATTTTGTGTTAATTGTTAGGATATGGTGAGTATTGACAGATTGGTAAGGGATGGCCTTGGCAGCATATCAAGTCAATCCAATTGGAAGACTGAAAATGAGCCAAGGGAGGGGTTAGTTGCTATAAAATCTGGGAATGAGCAGCAAAGCCAAGTTGGAAATGGTGTTCAAGGTAAGTGTACAGGTTCTCAGCACAATCTTGCAAGTGTGTCAGTTAAAGTAAGGGAAAACGAAGTTTGTTATGTGTCCTCAGAATTGAGAAGCACTGATATATCTGAAACTAGTGCTTTAGATAATGCTGCTAAATCGCTATCAATGCTTAGTTTCTCGGAAGAATTAGCAAATGCAATAACTTTTAATGCTAATAGTGATGTTGAGACTAAATCTCTGTTAATTTCAGAAAAAAGCTTGCAGCGGAATCTGAAGTTGAAGATCACAAACAGTGCATGCTATACAAGGCAACTGAAGAATGGTGAGAAGATGTTTTTTTCACCCAAGTCACCAGCAACTATTTCTGATGACTTTGCAAATGAAAGAAATATTGTTGCCTCATCTACCAATTGTAACATGAATGAGTCAAGTGACAGTGGATTGCCAGATAACATAGAAGCCATTAATCAGAGGCAGAAAGATGCATCTTTTTTATACTCAGAGAGTAGCTTAGGAAGTAAGACCGACGATCAGCAGTTGCAATTTTTCATGCCTGAAAGCTCAAATGGTAGCAAGATTGTTAGAATTCCTAAAGTTGTAGCTGAGGAGGGGATCAAACAATGGGATCTATGTCTTGTGGGGCAATTGCTTGAGGAAAGTGTAGAGATCAGTCAAATGTTCAATATGGCAAATAAACAGTGGGGAGAAGAAGGAAGAATAGAGGTGACAAAAACTGAAAATGGGCTTTACATCTTTAAATTTCCAAATGAAAGATCAAGAGATTTGGTATTGGAATCTGGACCTTGGTTTATAGCAAATAATCCATTGGTGATGAGAAGGTGGCAACCTAAGATGCAACTTTCGGAACTTGACAAGTCAAAAATTCCTGTTTGGGTCAAACTTAAAGGGATTCCAATGGAGTATATGACTGTGCAGGGGCTGAGTTATATAGCTAGTGCTCTTGGGAAACCTTTGTATATGGATAGGGCAACTGCTAGTAAGTCTAGACTGACATTTCCAAAAGTGTGCGTGCAGATGAGTGTAGAAGACGAGATTGTGGAGTATATACCAGTCATGGATGATGATGGTGTGGAGTTTATAGTGAAAGTGCAGTACCTTTGGAAGCCTGAGAAGTGCATTTCCTGTAGGGAGTTTGGACATTCACTTAGTAAATGTCCATACTTTAATAATTGATTAGAAAAGATTATTAATTTCCTGTAAAGAATAGGGTGTCAATATCTATATAAGTGGAACTGAATGGATGTACCAAAACAATGTGCAAAAATGGAGAAAAATAAATAAGTCTTTGGAACAAGAATGACAATCATGAAATTGCAGTAACCTTTCTTCGGTGTTAAAAGCATTTTATTTTTTTATTTTTTTTTATTTTTTATTTTATAAATAGAGAGGATTCCGTTTATGGGCAACGCTTAGTTTTGAAAAATGTTAAATTTTCGAAAGATCTGACTTGTACAACTTATAATTTTCTTCGAAGTTCATTGTCTGATCCACGAACAAATCACTTGATTTAAATTTAACTTCTAAATCTTTGTTAAGGTTAAAATATAGTGACTTCTAAAATCTTGTTAAGATGTAGCCTTAAAATGGACTGAAGGAAATTAATTAAAATTTTAATGGAATAACTTATTTTAACATGTAAGTATAACCTTATAATAAATGTAAATAGAACTTAGTAATAGATTTAAAATATATATATATATATTTACTCAATTATTAAACATTTTTTACGACAAATTTATCTAGTTTTTATATTAAATCTTCACAAATTTTAAATTTTCGTAATGGAAGACCAACAATTACTTGTCATCAATCAACATCGTAACTTCATAAATATTTTTTTTATAAACATGTTATTAATTAATTTTAATATCATTATTAAATTTCTAATAGTATAAAATATAAAGTTGGACCTAGTAGTATATAATAATAAAAATAAGGTTAAAGGTATAAATAGTACCATCTTCTTTGGGTTGACGCTTAAGTGAACCCTCTATATATATATATATATATATATATATATATATATATATATATATATTTTAATCACATTAGACCCTTAACCTTTTCAAAATGATACATATAAAACCATCCGTCTATAATTTATAATTTTTGTCAAATGATGTTAAAAATAAAAAAATTAATATCTATGCACTTATGTATTAATTTTTATTTTTGTATAAATATTTTTTAAAATATTTAGAGAAAATTTAATATTTATGAAATTCAAAGTTAATAAAATTAATTAAAATAGTACAAATTTAATTTAATATAAAATAATTTTTTAATCCTTATACATTAAAGTATAATTTATAAAAAAAAATATTCTTATATTAAATATTAAAATATTCTTATATTTCATATAATATAATTATTTTGATTTATTTTTTATACATAATTGTAGAGAAAAATTATATACTCATTACAATTTGTTATTAATTTATTGAAATTACATAAGAAAATTATATAAAATAAAATTTTTCATTTGCTTTAATTAATTTATTATATTTAATTACTTTTAATTTTTAAAAAAATATTTTTTCATATCAATATAAAGCATAAGTAATGAGACCCACATGACATATCAGACTTTTTTAACGTATGTTTAATGAAATATAGAGGAAGAGTTTTACATGTGTAATTTTGAAAAAGTCAAAGGGTCTAATGAAACTAAAAAAAAAATTAAAAACTCATTTAATAATAAGTACAAATAATAGGGTCCTATTTGTAATAGATATATATTAGTACAAAATAATAAAGAAAGGCAAGAGAAATGTTTTATTTGGTGTGAAAGCATTTTTCACGTGATGTGGTTTTTTTTTTTTTTTTTTTTTTTTACTCTAGTCTCTACTGAAATTAGACTTGAATTAAAAAAAAAAAAAAATCTTACTTTAGGTATACATTTGGTATTTTTTTTTGAACAAATGATATATGTTTGATATATTTTTTCAATTTGTTCACAAAAAATAACAAATTCAGAAAATAGTATATGTTTGGTATAATTTTTTTAGGAAATGGTATATGTTTGCTATATTTTTTTTTGAGCAAATGATATATGTTTAGTATATTTTTTTAATTTATTCACGAAAAAAACAGACCCATAAAATAATATATGTTTGGTATCTGTTTTGTATATGTATGGTATACATCATGTATATGTTTAATATTTGGTATACATTTGCTAAGTTTTAAAAAATAATATCCATCTCATGAAATTTTTCGTATATGTTTTGTATATATATATATACAATTGGTATATAATATATATTTCATATATATTTAGTATATGTTTGAAATATTTATTTGATCAAATGGTATATATTTGGTATATTTTAGATATATGTATGTTTTAAAATTCTAATTTATGTATTGATTTAGTCAATTTTTATATAGAATAACACTCATTATTATCAGAAATTAAAAAATTATTGTTATGATAATTATCTTATTATTTTATGAAATTATTATAGGTTTTGTATAATTAAAACAAAATATAATAAAAAAAATAGTAACAAATGGTATACGTCAAACAAAATATGTTATACATTAAATATATTTTTGAAATATGTAATTATTTTAATAAATATAGATTTTTTTTATTATTATTATTATTAATAACAATATAAATAAATATAAGAAAAGCTAGAGAAGTAATAATGATTGTTGGATGTGATTAAAAAAAAAAAAAAAGTTTAATCTAACAGTAAATAGTGGAGAAAAATATACTCTCGAGACATAATGAAAAAATGTCGAAGTTCTTTTCCTTTTATCTTTGGGAGTGGGATCCACAAATTTAAAGGAATTATTTTTCCTTGTCTGTCCTTAGCTGTCTTTAATTTGTATTGGTATACCACGTGGCTTATTACTATTCGCTTTTACAGTCTCTGATAGGCCCAACAAAACACAATAAAACCATACAACTGTGTAAAAGAAAACAAAAGGAAAAATATGGGAACAAATATCGAAGCGTTGAAAAGAAATAGAGAAGAATTAAAATGTATAAAAAATAAAATGACCGTAAAATGATATTTTTGTAAAAAAAAAAAAAAAAACCTCATAAAACTTCAAATTTGTGTGGTCTAGAAAATTAGAAACCTTACGGGACTGCGTCCATGGCAGTCTCTTAACTTCTGTTTAAATCCGCCTTTCGTGGTTTGTTGATTTTGAATTTTTAAAACTCTGTGAGTTCTTACTCTTTCTTCGATTCATGGACTGTTAATTAGTTTTATTGTTCCATTTCAAATCTAATTCCTTTTCATTTCTAGTTCTTTTCATTCTTTGATTTGATTGATGATCCTTTTAGAGAATAAGTCAAACAGTCCGTGTGTTATTCTACTGACTCAGCCTTTATCTCAAAATTAATTGCTTTTTTGATATAATGTCCTTATATATACAACATTTGTTTTTTGCTTTAATGGATTTATATATGTAGAGGGTTTTTTTTTTTTTTATATAATTTTGCGAAATTCTCAACCCAAATGTCTTGTGTTCATTGACACTAATCTAGTTCAAACAGGAAGATTATATTTGACTAATGAGCTTTGGGTGGTTGTGGTAGTACTAGAGTTGGTTATAGTATGCTAGATTGCAAGTTCAAACTCCAGTTGGGATCTAAGTACCTAAATAGAAAGGCTG
>CATKHJ010884544.1:0-17599 GCA_949750685.1 Vernicia montana
TAAAAGAATTAAAAGAAAGGGAAACAAAAGAAAAGGGGAACATGCAAAGCAAAAGGGGAAAAAGCAATAACAATAAAACAATATAAAAAGAAACTAAGCTAAAAGAAAAGCAAAAGCAAACAAAACAACAAAGAAGCAAAATAAACTTCAAAACAAATAAATAAATAAATGAAAAAGGAAGAAAATAAATAGCTTTTGAATACGAGACTTGGGGACGTATGGACGGAGCGGGCGACCGGATCGCAATTCCACATTGACTTGACTCGGCAGAACCAAAGCCTCCTAACGGCTACTAGGACAGTGTCTTTTAGGATTCCCTCGAACTGACTTGAGAGAAACCACAAACAGCCACCCAAAAGAAAACATTTAACTGAAAAGGTAGCTCTTTCAAACCAAGCCTTAGAAAATGCTAGCCTTTAATCAATTAGGTTTGATTTTTGCTAGTCAAGTGTGTTAAGTTGTGTAGAAATGAGTTACAATGAAGGGTTTATATAGTTAGGAGGGGGGGAAACATTTCTCACATTTTCCAATGTGGAAAAACTGAACAAAATAGCCAAAACCGCACACAGTGCTTCTGGGATCACACACGGGGAAAAGTGGACCGCACAGAGCAAGGCAGGACCGCACAGGGGAACAGGGACCGCATAGACCCCAAAATGGACCACACAGGCCTGTGCGGTTCCTGGGGGACCCTGTGCGATCACCCAGGTTAGACGGGATCGATTCTTATGATTTTTCGATCCTTTCTTGCCCGTTTCAGCTTCTGAGACTTATATACATGTCCGAGAGTTTAGACGGTGCAAAATTCAGGGTTCACAATGACTAAATAGACTTTTTGTAAATTTTGTAAAGTGCATTTTAATTAAGTTGAATTCTTTTCGGGTTTAAAGTTGATAGTTCAAATTTTAAGATGAAATTATATTGATGGTTGAATATGAGCCTTAATGTGAGATTATTTGAGGCTTTTTGATTGCAATTATCTATTGATAATCTCTTATTTCTTTTTGAGTAACCATCATGGCATATGTTGTTCTAGAATATACATATGATTCTTTTTGAGATTACATAAATGTAGCATTAGAACATGAAGATGAAAAAGGCATTTTAGGTATTCCTTTTTAGATTAAATAGCCTTTCCCAAAATTTTTCATTGCGAGCCCTTTTGAGCCTGAACTATTCTTTTTTTTATTAGACCACAAATATTGCACTTGAACTTTGAATTAATTCTTCTTACCCTTATTCCTAGGTTTAAGAGCGTAGTTGGTATTTTGAATGGGGAACATCAATGAAAAATTAGGGTGTGTGAATCTTTGGGTATATTATGTAATGGCATTTTAGGTATCAAAAGTGTCTTGGTTTTATTTATATGAGTAGTGTATTAAGAAAAAAAGTACTTGAAGGAAATAAAAAAAAAAATAATAGATATTAAGTATAAGGAAATGCATGCTCATAAATCAATTTGTGTAAGACACTTTTGTTTCTGGGGTATTTATACTACTTTGAGATGGGAATTTATTTGCTTCTTATTGAATATGCTCTTAAATTTTAGGAGTAGCCTAAAATTCTCTCCTTCATACCTAAACCTTAACCCCAATACAACCTTTTCAAGAACTTTGGATTCTTTAACCATGCAAACACTTGATGAACATTTTGAGGGAATGACCATTTATTTGCCATCTTGATAATAAATTTTCTTTTATTTGAATTCTTGCATTTTAACTTTGAGGAGTGTTCGGTGAATTTAATGTGACTTTACATTTAATTTATTTTAAGTCTTATGAGGCATATGTGTATTCTTACTTATTTAACTTCTGAAGTCTTTAAAATTGAATTTGCTTGAGGACAAGTAAAAATTGAAGTGTGGGAAATTGTTCGAACCAAAATAGTAGTGATTTTAGGGTAGTATTTTTAGTTATTTTGTTTTGATTTAATCTATTTTCTATTTTTTTTTTTTTTTTGTCTGTGGTTTTGTTGCTTTTTGCATTTTGTGGGGAAATTTTGAATAAAAAAGGAAAAGAAGGGAAAATGATGCATTTTCAGGGTAAAAGCACGAAAACACGATCATGTTATTAAAAACATGACTGTGTAAACAAAATTTAAGGCAGAACACGATCGTGTCCAATAACATGACTAAAAATGCAAGTCTTCTAGCGGGTCTTATTAAGCTCAGAACAGTACTGTGAACCCTTAATTTTGCACCCTTATGATGCTACCACAACTTGACAACTATTAAATTTAGTGTGTTACGCAGAGCAGGTATGGCGGTCCCGCTAGTCAGTTAGCGGGCAGGGGTAAAGGGGGTAGCGCCCTCGAAAGGTAAACGATTTAATTTTCCAACACAGACCGACATCACTTTTTCAATCTTGACCGAACATTCTGTATCAAACAATATTTTCTCAAAACTGATCAGATTATTCCTGAAATTGACTGCCAAATTATCTGATAATTAATTTCGAGTCAACCAACACAGACTGATAATTTTTCAAACTTCAGAATACCCCAAAAATTGACCCGAAAGCCCAAAAAACTGACTTGAAAGCCCCAAAATTTAAAAATCCTGAAAACCAGACTGCCATCACGAAAGAGCATGCTGTCCGTCAGGGCAACCGGCGGATTCGCAGGTGAACTGAATGGATCTATCGTCTTCCCCAGCAGCAACCGCCGGAAATTCCGGCAGATCCGCGCAAAGCCCCAAGCGGAGCCTTCACCCCTCTATGTGGAGCCTTTTTTGCTGTGCCAGGTCTGCCAGCAGTCAGAGCCGTGCAAACCTCCTGCGGATCCGCCGGCCATCCCGGTGACAGCTGCTTGAAAAGCCGGCGGATTCATGTAGACCTCCGGCAGAGCCTCTGACATTTTCGCTGGTTGGTCCCCCTTGCACTGAAATTCCATTTTTGCCATTTCCAGCCTGATTTTTCATCCCCAAACAGCCCTACCCTTCTAGTCTTTTCACATTTCCTCTTCCTAAACTACCCCCACCTAACTTTACCTTTAAATAGGCCTTCCCATCCACCGTTTCTCTTCACCCCTTAAGCTTGTGTAGATTGGCTATCCATTTACTTCTCTCTCTCTCTCTCTCTCTCTGTAATTAGTCTCTCATGCTCTCTAGGAGTAGCCCCTAAATTAATTAATCTCTCTTTGATTTTAATTAATTTTAGGTTAATTAGTCATATTTGTTAGTTAATTAATTAATTATTTTAATTAATTAATTAATCTTTTTTATAGTAATCAATCCCTCAAATTAATCTCCTTTAGGGTTAATTTAATCCAATCCACCATCCTATCTTCCTTAAGTTTATCTCACTTAATCCACTCTCCTTGAGTAGGATCCCCACATTCTGACTCCGATAAAATAGGACTTCGATCCGGAAAAACACTCTGCTCACTCAAAATTCCCAAAGAAAAGGTACAACATCTTCTCTTACCAACTCTAAAATCCCACTAAATCAAATCAAATCAAATCAATTTGACCAATCACTAAATCCCTTCACCTCACCGTGGAACAAACTATATGGGTTTTGATCCCCATCCAATAGGGTACGTAGGTACGCTTGGAATTTAACTCCAAGCCTCAAATCCAAATACCCAATCAATTCTTTTCCCCTCTATTTTTTGTAAATATTTGTAGTTAATTAATGTAATTAGCTATTTAATTATTTTGGAGTAAAGGAGTGACTTTGTGATTTCCCTAGTACTCACAAGGGCTAAAGGAAATACTCTCATTTACTTATGGATGGTTGAATTACTCATTTTCAATTCTCCATGCACTCATAATTATGCCATGTTCATGTATTATAATCGTCATTAATACTTATCATCTATAAAATCAATTTTTAAGTCAAATTAAACTTAGGAGTCAAATTTAGAACCAAAAATCTAGTCCCCGAGCTCAACATGGTTTGAAGGCTAGTGATTTTATCCTTGGGCAAATTAATCAAAAATTAATGAATTGGAGTCAATTTGTGTTTTTCCTTAATTTTTCCATTTAAATAAATTAGGGTGGCGACTCTCGAGTCCTTTCAAAAATCAAATCAATTTTCCGAATGATAGCCGTTCTAATTATGAGCACCGAAACTCGTACCTAGACCCCTTTAAAAATTGCTCGCCTTTCCTTAAGGCTCCTGAGCTTTTTTTTTTTTTTTTTAGGGGGGGTGCATGGCGTTTGAATGAGGCCTCACAGTTGACGACTCCACTGGGGACTAGTTGCCACTTTTTTCAATAAAAGGAAAGCAAAAATAAGAAGATTACTATTTTGTTAGGATTTTTTCCAAAATAATTTTCATTTGGCTCACTTAAGTTTAATTTGATCTTTCATGCATCATTGTGCATAATAAAGGCTCCTTGCCTAACCCTATTTACTTAGGAAAATTTTTTGGATGGTGAGTAACATTGGCTCGATAACTCTTTTTGAGTATGTTGGGAGATAGCGAAAGCATTCCACCCCGCGATGAATCCCCGATCATTTCAGTGGTGTAACGAACAATTTGTACCGTTAGACCCACGAGAGGCTCTTTAACTCATATGTGGTTAGGTATATCGATGCTCTAGTGGGACAGGGACCCTTAAACTAAGCCACCCTTCACCCTTGTGCATATAGTTACCTTAGCCTTGGACTGTAGGTTCCATGTACTGTAATAATCAAGACTTTTGTGCATATATCCATGAAACCTTTTTTACATACATCATGACTTTATCATGCATACATAGTATAAGAAACTCAAGAATAGAGTCTTATCACCTTGTAAACCAAAATCGGTGGTTTGTCATCTAAAAAAAACTCAACCAGTAAACTCGGTGAAGGGAATCCTTTTCCCGATATACCATTGCATCCATATATCCTTCTTTTTTTTCAGTGTAAATTCTTACCCTTCCTTTTCCTTTTCTTTTGAAGGTATCAATGGCCAACACCTTCGATCAAGATGCTATGAACACCTTTTTTGCCAGCCTCCTTAAGAAACAAAAGGAACCCTTCCAAACTGCACTCACCATCGCCCTCAAAACTCAAGTCGATTCTTTCACCAATGCTCTCAGTACCTAATCTGCCAACTTTACTAATGCCCTTAACACCCAACATCAGTCTATCCTCAACTAAGTTAAAGAGATGACCAACGCCACTACCGCTCATGCTCGTATTGAGCCCACTTCCACTCAGGTCGGTACTAGCCATGCTCTTACTTTCACTTATTCTATTATCGGTCTCGCTGATAAAGGGAAGGCTCCCAAAACCCCTACCTCTCCTACTTTGGACTTGAATGCCACTGCCCCCTCCCCCACTGTGAATCCTTTTCAAAGTGGGGAATTTTCTAGCTTTTCCGAAGCTAAAACACTGATGCAGAAATTCGAGGCCATGGAAAGAACTCTTAAGAACATCAAAAATCATGAGGACATGATAGATGTCGACTCCCTAACTCTCTTTCCAAATACAAGGGTTCCACCTAAATTTAAGATGCTGGTCATAGACAAATTTAATGGCACCACATGGCCCAAAACTCATCTTAAGATGTACGTGGGTGCCATGAGACCTTTCGGAGTGGATGACGAGCTCTTTGCTCAATTATTCCAACATTCCTTGACCGGAGCTTCTGTCAAGTGGTTGTTAGATTTCGACCAGGATTATAAGAAAAGTTAGGATGACATATGCAATGCATTTGTGAAACAATACCACTATAACATCGAGATGGATGTCACCTGCCGAGATTTGGAAACCACCAAATAAGGACTAAGAGAATCCTTCACTATGTTCCTTATAAGGTGGAGGTCCAAAGCAGCACAAATGGTGAACTACCCATCTGAAGAAGAGAAAATTGACATCATCATTAAGAATCTCCTCCTTTAATACTAGGTTCATCTGCAAAACTCAATACCTCCCAGACTTCAGAGCTCTCATTGCCACTGCCTCCAAGATTGAGGATTTGATTCAATCTGGGTGAATCAAGGATGAATCCTTTAGTTCGAGGTATCACAAGAACAGTAATTACACCACCAACTGCACCACCCAAATGGGAGGGGAGGTAAATGCAGTGTCTTATCACCAGCCGATGAGGTTAGAGTCAAGGAGGACTTTCTCCGAGCTAGGCATGCCTCTCAGCGTTGTTTAAAAGAAAGCCCATGAGGCTCATCTGGTTAAGCCCCTAGAACCACAAGCTCCTCCAAACCCCTTGCCTAAGGTCTATAATACGAATGAGCATTGTGATTACCACCATAAAGCAGGGCACAAGACCGACGCATGTAAGGCTTTGAGACACATAATTCAGGACCTCATCAATAACGGAGACATCATTGCCCCAAGCTAAAGCCCAATATTTCCACCAATCCTCTTCCGAACCACTAAGCTCACCCAACCATCTCAAGCTCCACCCCATAATTGGTACATTAAGAAGAGTGTCGGCTTTGCTATGCTGGAGTCATCAACTCATCCCATCAACACCTCCGAGCCCAAGTCCTAGTCATCTAAGTATGAGTTCGAGTCTTTTGAGTCTATTTCTATTGAGTCTTTCTCTGAGTTTGAGTCTATCCAGTCTTTTGAGTTTGAGTATGTATTTTGCCTTCCAGGCTTATCCTTTAATGTAACCCATGATGATGGGACTTTTATTAGCAATGAAAAGTTTGAACCTTCTGTTTTGCTCTACTTTTTCTGAGTCATCTTTGAATAGGACATCTAAAAAAGAAAATAAAATAAATGAAAAAAAAAGATGAAAAAGGCAAAGAATCAATTAATTATGGCACAGAGGAAAAACAAAAAATCACATGCATTGTATTTGCATATCTTGACAGGCATGCATTAATTAAAGGGCTCGTGGTTTCATAGAATGTTTTACGTGGGAAGCCAAGGACATGGTAGATCCAAGCATCGCGGTTCATAAGATTTCGGCCTACACACAGATGAAGCCTGTTAAGCAGGGGCTATGAAGAATGAAAGCAGAATGGATCAGAGGGTGTCATGACCAGATGAATTCCATCGACAAAAAGAGATTGGATGCTTTGTTACCCACATAAGCTAGCTAGACACTTCAACAAAAGGTGAAAGATAGAGGTTTGCAAGAAGGGAATCTTGTCCTAAAAGATATCAGAGCTCCAGTTCATGATCCGACAGGAAAGTTCAAACTGAATTAGGTTGGGCTGTATGTGCTAAAAAAAAAAGATTCTATCCGGTGGAGGCGTCATCCTCATGAACGTAGACGAGAACAAATTCCTCAACCCTTGCAATCTGGACCAACTAAAGAGATGATTTTTCTAAAGATAGTGTTTGCAGTTAGTTTTTCTATCATCAATGCATTGTAATCAGAACTACGTGGACATGATTCTCCCTAAAAGAAAATGAATGATAGAAAAATGATGTAAGGGATACGTAGGCAGCCCAACTTGGGTGCGGTCTAAGTCTTAGTACAAAACATTTTTGTTTGCATTACAAAACATCTCATTCTCATTTCCTCTATGCCTAATGCATCATTCACTTGATTCTTTTTGCCTAAAAAAAAATTAATAATAAAAAGAAAATGCTCTCTAAGCTGAAAACCCGAAAGGACGGCTTAGGCATAAATTAGAGTAAGCTCGTCGAGTCAAAAACCTGAAAGGGCGGCTCGGGCAAAAATTCGAGATAACAAAAAAAATTAAAATGAATGAAAAGTGCTCGCTAAGTTGAAAACTCGAAAGGGCGGTTTAGACAAAAATGAGAGCCAAAATAAAAGATGTCTCATGTAATAATGATCAGATTTTACAAAATACAATCCATCACCATGATAAAAAGGACAACCTTTCCAATATCATATATAGCATATCTCGTATCGTGTAGTCATATCAGCTTGCAGGCATGTGCAAACACAGGAAACTCGCAGTAAATCCTAAGCAACTACAAGACAAAAACAAATGTCATCATTATGTCTATAACTAAGATCTAGACAATCCTCCTCCTCCTTCTAGGGTGCACATCCCTCGTGCTCTCGTCATAATCAAAGTCCACCACAATCTCCTCAATGGTCACACCCTTCCTCCTAGTCTCTGTAACTCTCTCCACTATAATAGTAGAAGTACTAGCATAAGTAGAACTACTCTCCACAGTCATATAAGAAAACCTACCTTGAGTGTCAGCAGCTCCAAAACTACTCCCAGAAATCCTCTTCTGAACCCTAAAAATTGCAGTCCTCCTCTTTGTCCTGACTGCAGTAGTTGTCACATCCCACTTTAGGCGATGTGACCTAGGGCATGGGTAACTATAAAGGCACCAACAACCCATAGAACCCCATTACTCGATATTACAATACAATCAATATCATTAATTTCAGTGAGCATTAATAATCAATTTTAATTCGGCAGCATAACAGTTGCAATTATAACAATACCCCAGGCTCATAACCTGCATTGAAGAAGCACTTCCAATTAATACACTTCTATGTCCTTAACTTCTTATAAACCAATACAAATCCTCCCAATATTTTATCATTGTTAATCACATCACATTGTATCAAATGTTAATTTCCTTAACCATTTTATCATATGATATTACAATTTCTAAACCATATAAAGAATTCAATTTAATCAATTATTACAATACTAAACCATTATAGTCCATGGAGCTCTAAATGATTCGACTCAAACAGTAAGCTATAAACTCCTTACTTTCAGCGAAGAAATCCCAAGTGGAGATAGATACTTGAGATCCACTTGCTGAGTTTGTTACTGAACCTGAAATAAAATACTATAGGGGTGTGAGAGAAACTCAGTGAGTACTTACAATGAATAGAAAACAATATATGAATATATGTTTAATAATAAGATTATCAGTCTTTAAATATAATAGTATAGAAGAAATAATTTTTCAATTCTCAAAAACAATTAAGGTTCCAATGAAACAATGAAGGAGAAACAATTTTCCAATGATCAATGACGATTGAGATTCAATATTAGGATTTCAATGTACTAATGTAGAAGAAACAATTTTTCAGATGATCAATAGTAGTGGAGTGTCAATTTTTGGATTTCAATATAACACTGTAGAAGACACAATTGCGATCTAATAACGATAGTCAATAATAGTCGGGATTCACTACGATGATCAATAACAATCAAGATTCAATGACAATGATCAATAACAGTCGGGATTCAATACAATGATCAATAACAGTCGATTTTCAATAACAGTAGTTATTAACAATAACAATGGTCTATGACAGTCGGGATTCAATAATAGTGGTTAGTAACAATTTCAATGGTTAATGACAATTGAGATTCAATAATATTATTTTAGCAGAAATCACAGTCTTGGAAGCGGCGTGCTTCCTAATGTAAACAGTGGAGTGGCGGCGGATGCCTTACCCACTCATATCAGTAAATAGTGGAGTGGCAGTTATTGCTTTGCTCACTCATAACAGTATAAAGTGTAAGACTGATTAGGTCTCACGGTTAAGACCACCCCTCCTAGGTGAGGCGAATATGCTCACCCTATCCGCAGGCTTTCCCGTGTGCACACAGTCTGATGTATTACCCACATCAGTCAGGAATTTCTACTTTCAGTAATACAGTAAGATCACTTTGGATCCAGTATGTAAGCTTTTCAATATTTTAAATCAATAGTGTACAATGATGAATCATATAAGATTCAATAAAAGATAAACAATATACAATAACGAATCACATAGGGTTTAGTGAAAGGTTATCAATTGAAGAAGCAAAGGAATTTTATACATGGATCAATTGGTTCCTTAAAGGAACATGACAATGTGAATAGTTTATCGATTAGGATACACTAGGTAGTCAAAGGAGGAACCTTAGATCAAGAACGAATTCATTACAGTGAAAGTATTGATGTTTATAAGATAATAGAAAGTAGGCCTAAGGTCTCAATAAAAGGGATTCATATACCCATAATTAGGCCGAGGGCCTCAATTAAAAATAGTTAAATAACAATAGATAGGCCAAAGGCCTCATTAAAAAGATATAATTTAAACAATTATTTCATTAAAGGAATGTAAGGTTTTCGAAGTACTTACCTTGACTTCCTTAGCTCCTAATACAAGCTCTTAGTACACTTGGCAGTGATACTCCTAATCTCCAGATTATCTTCCTTCTTTAGGTTCTACATTGAACCATATCCTTTATACCATTTAACCAAAGACTATTAATTACTTTATCAATTTGACCATCTAATTGTAACTCTAATACTCTTATCTAATATCAATACAAGTCAATATATTCAGTAGCATATACATATGCATTTATAATAATTTGCAATACTTTTCTATTCAATTCTCATTTACAGGCCGAATGGCCAAATGAGCACTTTTGATTCTAGTGATTTGCTTTATAACAATTCAATACACTTTCACATTAAATTCATATTGAATAATCATTTTTAATTCACCATTTTTTATTTTCAGTAATCATTTATTTATTGTTTTCATATATAGATAATTAATTAATTTACATTTGTTAACTTTGTCACATTATATTTTTATTCATTGTCTAGTTATGTCACTAGATCTTGTCACTTTGTTTCTATCATTTCTAAAGATTTACTAATCCAAATGAGTTGATTCTTTTTGTATTTCAAACTAGAGATTCACATTTACAACATATCCAAAATTTAACTTAGAATCCAATTCATAGAAAACTTGGTGACCATTTCAATTCAATTCTTTTTTTGTTATAGGGTAGACTGACCCTACCATGCTATTTTGAGTATAACTCAAGATTTATATATTTAATTGCAATTTCCTTTTAGTGGAAGGTACTAGAGACATTAAGAAACATTTATTATTTTTTAAGTTTAACCCAGTTCCATCTTTAAAGTCCTCAAATCAGAAGTTCTATTTAAGTTTACAAATTAAATTCAAGTACAAAGTCAGTTACAGAGCAAGCTCTATTTATCTTAGTAAACTTGAAATTTTGTGTATTAATTCTAAACATATCAATGATCATTTCACTAGTTTTTAGTTTCTTCTAATTCTTTCTCTATCATGCTCAATTCATGAGATATATTCTCAAGTCTATCAATGGTGCTAGTTTACAATAGTTTCCATACCTTATCACCTTCACTAGGTTATATCTCATAATAAACATATCCAATTTACATTTAATTTTACACATAGATTATAAACATATCAATTATCAATTATCATGTTTTATTCTTGACTTAATTCAGTCTCTAAATCCATCTTTTAGGATACTCCATTTCGGACTGCCCATTCAATCTCTGAACAGGACTAGTTTCAGTTCAAGTAAGATTTCTCTTTGTACAAAATAAATATTTTAAATTATTTTTATAGGTGAACACTTAAGACATTTAGCTATTACTTTAATGTTTTTTCTATCTCCAAATTTTGTTCATGAAGTCCTCTATCAATTCAAACAGTCCGGGTTTATTCAAAAACCCCCAAATCCGGGTCAGTCCATTTTCAAGAGACATATCTCATTACTCATAAAGAATTTAATAAAAAAAATTTTATGGGCCTTTATTTAAGGTAAAACAATACAACTTTAATGTTTTGCACTTCTCCAAATTCGGTCTCTAAACTGACAGTATGGGTGCTCAAAGATTCTGCTCAATTCAAAACCTAGGTTTCCCAATTCAAGTTCAAAAACCAAATCAAGCTCCATCTTGCAATTTAAATTCAATAAATTCATCAATTCTTTCAATTCACTTCATAATATACCCATAAATATCAGAAAAACAAAAGAATTAATTTTCCTCCAATAATCCTAATATAGGCCGAACCATGGAAAGGAAAGAAGAAAAGAATTGCAACCAACCAATCAACACACTCTTAATCACACTATAATTGAAATTCAAGCTTGGTCTTAGGAATTACCTTAAAACTTCTTGATTTCCTGATGGAGGATGGTTGATGGAAAAATGGGTTTGGTAGAGAGAAGTTGGTGTCTTCAATTTTTTGTTTGGAGGATGAGAAATGAGAAAGAAAGAAGAAGTTTCTACTTTTATATCATAGTCATCACAAATGGATGGTGAGGATTTAATTACTTTGATCCAATGGTTGTAGTTAATAACCATATTATTGAATTTTTAATAACAATAAATATGTAGATAATTATCAATAATTTGATAATAATAATTTAAATTTTCATTTCAAGAAATTACTTTATTATGTCAAAATATTGACTTTTAGAGATGTGGGACCCACCTCAATTTCTATTTTCTTTCTTACAAATTATAACTTAAACAAAATAATTTTTCCTTTAAACAAACTAATATGATTGGGCCTTGCACTTGCCTCACGTGTTCATTTACATTTAACTCGCCATTTCGACAATTTTTGCGAAATGACCGTTTTACCCTTCTTTTTCACTGTACATTGTTGTAATCAATATCGATGCAGTTCATTAACCTTATTTCATTAATCCAGTTCCTAAAATTTTATGAGTTCAAATGTACTATAATATCACAGAACGTAAAAAAATTTTATGTGTATTTTACTGAGTTTTGTTTGAGCTCCTATTGATCTCGTTATCTCAATAATCATTTAAATCGCCTTCCAATGAAATTATTGTTAATTCGTAGGAATTTATTGGATCGAGGATATTATAGTAGTCCTCCTCTAAATCAAGACTGTAGTGTCACCCTGTCTTCTTACTATAGTCACAGTCTCTTCTGTCATTGTCACCGCAGTCTAAGTCACAGTGCAACCTATAGTGTCGAACACTCAATAGCTCTTCGAGTCTCCTCTGAAGGTTGAGTCACCCTCTTTATCCCTCCTGTAATAGTCTCCCCTTCCTCTATAGTGTCATCCTTAATCTTCCTCAATAGAGCAGGCCGATGCTCTCTCTCAATTGGCCAAACTACCTCAACTAACTAGTCACTGTATCTCTTTGTAATTTGAAAGGCAATCTCATGACGTACAGCGTGATAACTCTTTAACCAACCACCCCTAATGGCTTTTGCAATAGGAGTTGTGATATACACAGACTCCAAGAAGGGTACAACTGGGGGCACATCCTGAGTCTGACCCATCTCCCTCAGAACCCTCATCCCCTAGTAGAAAGTGGTCCAACCCAAACCCAATAAGTAGACCACCTGGTACCCATGGTTCATAGTAATGAAAGACCTGAGCCTGTACCACTGGCAATGCCAAAATATGTCCCCTAGGGTGAGCTCTAGTAACCATCTTATCCACTTTTTGGTTGTATCTCGACAAACCAGGATGGGTCGCATACGGTACTGGGATACCGTATAAGTACCTCTTGCTGGAAGGGCCACCACATTGAGATGGTCCATAAGCCAAACTTGCAAAACAACCAAATCCAAAATCAGAAACTCACAAAATACCTTTGAAAGGAAAGGTAGGAACAACTAAAATTTTCCTCACCTAAAGAATAACAAGAGAAATATTTCATCTCTCCAGACCCCGTGTATTGCAATCTAGACTTAGTAGTGTCTAGGCCAAAATAGCCTCAGCCACAGTATGACTCTGCCCCATCTAAAGTGCCAAACCCACTACTCTAGCATCACCCCAACTAGTAGAATTGAAAAATAGATACCCAACTATCAGACAAAAAACTAGAGCTCTCATCCTAAGCCTCTACCCCCTTAAGTCTCCAGAGTCACCGGGGTCCTGAAACTCCTTGATTAGAGCGGTCATATTCACCCGACCATCAATGACCATCCGGTTAGCAACTTCCTGGGGTAGGTTTAGAAACTCTTGAAAAGTCTGAAAATGCCTAACTCTGAACTCTGGCACTACTAGGACTGCCTCTAGATTGCAATCGAGTATAGCGCTGAACTCCTCGAAAGTGGGGCACGGCTCTTTCATGGCAACACCAGAATAGAAAACACGGGCCATCGGGTCCTAAAACCTAAAGCAAGCCCTCAAAAAATCTCATTCGAATAACACTTCCCAAAAAGTCACCATCGATACAATACTGTATTTACCTAAATTAATCCTCTCCACCTTCTCGAGTTTCTTAGTCCATAAATGCATGTAGTGGCTGAAATATGGTTTTATGGATGCAAAAAATCACATAAAAAAATTATACTCATACACAGAGCATAAGTTCATAATCCACCCTTTTGCGTCCATGTAATCATCCATTACATACATCATCACAGATCATCCATAGCATAGAAGTTAAACAAAAGGTCATGAATCCCAAAACATGCATCATCTGTCCACAAACATACATGCATGTGCGATTATCCATAGTCATACACCATCATGTATAAGCCGAGCTAATGGCCTCTTCTCCTCGAAGCTGACTGATATCTTTTTAAGACTAATTGGTACCTTCTCGAAGCTGACTAATGCCTTCACAAAGCTGACTGAAACCCTCTCAAATTAGACACCTTCCCGAATATGACTGGCACCTTTCAGAACTATTACCCCCTCCTTAATGCCATTGTGGTTTATGTCGACCTTTCAGTGGTCTTAATACTCAGTTCATCATAATATCCTCATCTTCAGACAATCCTAAGATAGCCTTCAAGACTCATGTCTTGCAATCAATTGACAATCTTAGCACAGAGCAAGGTCCCCCTTTTCAGACAACCATTACACAGAGCAAAGCTTCCTTTTTTAGACAACCTTTGCACAGAGTAGGATTTTCTTTTTTACAGATGATCTTTTGCACAGAGCAAGGTTCCCTTTTGAGTAGCTGTCAACCTACATAGAGCTAGATCTCCTTCAAGCAAATCAATAATCTTTCGCCCAATTCGGACCGCGGTACCATTTTAACTATGCTTTCAAGCTAAGTAGTTGTCCTTCACCCAACCCTGACCGTGGTAACAATATTTCACCCGATCCTGACTGTGGTAACCATTTTTTGTTAGATTCTGACTGTGGTACCATTTTAACTATGCTTCCAAGCTAAGTAGTCATCCTTCACCCGAACCTGACAGTGGTAATAATCTTTTACCAGATCCTGATTATGGTAATCATCTTTCTCCCGATTCTGACCACGGTACCATTCTGACTATGCTTCTAAGCTAAGCAGTCGTCCTTCACCTGACACTAACCGTGGTAACAATCTTTCACCCTATTCTGATCATGGTAACCATCCTTCTGGTTCCTTTTTCCACCCCTTTTATCCAAAATCCATCCAAATCCTTTACCCATAAATGTCTAGAAACAATCATCTAGACATCCCTCTAGTTCTTTCCTCTTCCTTTTTATCCAAGTCAGCCCCATCCTTCACTAAAAAATATCTAGCCATTAGCCTAGATATCCCTTTGGTTCCTTTTTTTTGCTTCCATTTATCAATCATTTTCCACCCATAAATACCTAGAAACAATCACCTAGACATCCCTGTGGTCCATTCTCCCGTCTATTTATCAAAGTCAGTCACATTCTCCACCCATAAATATTTAGGAACGATTGCTCAAACATCCTTGTGGTTCCTTTTGCCATCTTCCTTTTCGACCATATCTCTCACCTAAACATGTCCAAGCATTAACCTAGACATCACTTTGGTTCCTTGTACCATCCCTTCTCCTGGAGAATCGCCTTATAGACAAGACAATTTTGATGAGGGGCAGTCGTGAATTCTCAATTTTGTACCCTCATGATGTTGTCGCAGCTTGACACCTGCTAAATTTAGTGCGCTACACAGAGCAGGTACGACTGTCCCTTGTGGGGGATTGGAGGTAGCACCCCCGAAAGGTAAACGATTTAATTTTCCAATACAGACCGACATCGCTTTTCCTATCCTAACCATACAATATTTTCCCAAAACTGACTGCGAAATTATCTGATAACTAATTTCGAGTCCACCGACAGAGACTGGTAATTTTTAAGACTTTAGAATACCCCGAAAACTGACCTGAAAACTTAAAAACCCAAAAAACCAGATTGTCAGCATGAAAAAGTGTGCCGTTCGCCTGGGTAACTGGCGGATCCATAGGTGAATTGAGCGGATTCATTTTCTTCCCTAGCGGCAGCCGTTAGACATGTTTGCAGATTCGCTCGGTGGAGCCTCCACCCCTCTGCGTGGAGCCTTTATGTTGTGCTAGGTCTGCTAGTAGTCAGTACCGTGCGGACCTCCGGCGATAAACACTGGGAAAGCTGGCGGATCCGCGCAGACCTCTGGCGGAGCCTCTTGCGTTTTCCCTAGCTGGTCCCCCATGTGCACTGAAATTCCATTTTTGCCCTTTCCAGCCTGATTTTTCATCCCTAAACAGCCTTACCCTTCTAGTCTTTTCACATTTCCTCTTCCTAAACTACCCCCACCTGACTTTGCCTATAAATAGGCCTTCCCATCCACCATTTCTCTTCACCCTTTAAGCTTGTGTAGATTGGCTATCCACTTGCTTCTCTCTCTCTCTAATTAGTCTCTCATGCTCTCTAGGAGTAGCTCCTAAATTAATTAATCTCTCTTTGATTTTAAATAATTTTAGGTTAGTTAGTCATATTAATTAGTTAATTAATTAATCATTTTAATTAACTAATTAATCTTTTTGTAGTAATCAATCCCTCAAATTAATCCCATAGGGTTAATTTAATCTAATCCACCATCCTATCCTCCTTGGGTTAATCTCACTTAATCCACTCTTCTTGAGTAGGATCCCCACATTTTGACTCCGATAAAACAGAACTTAGGTCCAAAAAAACACTCCGCCCACTCAAAATCTCACAAAGAAAAGGTACAACATCTTCTCTCACCAACTCTAAAATCCCACCTAATCAAATCAAATCAATCTGACCAAGCACTAAATCCCTCCACCTCACCATGGAAAGAACTATGTGGGTTTTGATCCCCATCCAATAGGGTACGTAGGCACGCTTGGAATTAACCTCAAATCCAAATCCCCAATCAATCCTTTTCCCCTTTATTTTTTGTAAATATTTGTAGTTAATTAATGTAATTAGCTATTTAATTATTTTGGAGTAAAGGAGTGACTCTGTGATTTCCCTGGTACCCACAAGGACTAAAGGAAATACTCTCCTTTACTTATGGATGTTTGAATTACTCATTTTCAATTCTCCATGCACTCATAATTATGCCATGTTCATGAATTATAATTGTCATTAATACTTGTCATCCATATAATGAATTTTTAAGTTAAATTAAACTTAGGAGCCGAATTTAGAATAAAAAACCTAGTCCCCGAGCTCAATCTAATTTGAAGGCTAGTGATTTAATCTTTGGGCAAATTAATTAAAAATTAATGAATTGGAGTCAATTTGGGTTTTTCCTTAATTTTTTCAATTAAATAAATTTTGGTGGTGACTCCCGAATCCTTTCAAAAATCAAATCAATTTTCCGAACGATAGCTGTTTTAATCGTGAGCACAAAAACTCGTACCTAAACCCTTTTAAAAATTGCTCGCCTTTCCTTAAAGGGAGGGGGGAGGGGGGGCGTTCGAGCGAGGCCTCATAAGTACACGGTTTAGAGGAGCAAGAAAATGACCGTGTTCAGTTAATTCTAAAACACGACCTGATGAATAGAAAGAACGATCGTGTATTGGATTTTTATGACATGGCAGCACGTGATTGGATAAGGACTAGGGCTTCATTATTTCATTTTGAAGTCTGGTTTGGCCACCAATATAAAGAGAAAAGGAAAAGAAAGGCGGGGTTATATAGAGAGTAGAAGAGAGTGTGTACCCTTAATTTTGCACCTTTAAGATGCTGCTGCAACTTGACACTTGCTAATTTTCGTG
>CATKHJ010884562.1:0-10126 GCA_949750685.1 Vernicia montana
ATAATTAACCATTTTCTTACAATTTCATTTCTAGCACAATTAATTATCATTTCAGTCCATAGACTTTCCATTATTCACACTATGGTCGGCCATCTTATGGCTTGTTGGCCAACCCATCATTTACACATAATCACATATATACATATATATACTCATGGAATTTAATTATAAATTCAACAATCGATTTCACATTCAATAGCATTTAATTCACACTTTCTAAACATAATAGCATTCAATTAGGTTCATTCTCATATAAATCCAATTGTTTAAGAACCTAGGGTATTACAAGTAACCTGCTACCTGATTATTCTCAACTTCCTAACTAACACTTCTAGCCCCAGTCTTCAGTCTGGTAGCCCTCAATCTTCTTCTGCTGATAGCCCCCCAGTCTTTTGACAGGCTATCCCACGTGCTCATTTCCATAGACTCCGATTTAACTAATTTAATAACTCAGACCCTAATTAATATTTATGGGCCGAAAATAATTAATATCAATTTTAACCCAATATTTAAAATCCAACAATTTGAGCCCAAGTCCACTACAATTATGGGTCCAACACAAGGGAAACTTCCACCGACAACTCCTTTCAAGCTTAACTGACATGCAATCTCTATCATCTCCGGGAAATGAGATTCTATCACTTCACCACAAGGCTCCACAACCTCCAAAATAGGTACATCATTACTTCTGGCCAGTTACAAAATGATGTGACCCTGCCTACTGCTATACAATTAAAGACTCATATAAAAAATAAAGTTCACTCATCTAAAGGGATATTTTAGGCATCCAAAATGGAGACTTTCCCCCTCTCCTAGAAAAGAGGACTTTGGATGGAAGAAATAAGAACTCCTTTTCCACAAGGATGCTTCCTCTTCGCCGAAGAACACAACCTTCCTCAAGGTAGCTGCTTACACTTTTTGAGTAGCTCAGCTTTTAGGAAGCACCTTCTCTAGTAGAGTAGTCATTCGATCATTCACAGTAGACTGTCCTCTCCTTTTGAGTTGGTCACTCGTTGGTGTCTAACGCCCAATGACCTCATTTCCGCTGGAAAAGGTCAAAATGAGAGTCTCCAAACCCTTTCACTTAGTCGTGGCATCATCCACAAGTCTATGCTCTCCCTAAATTTTTAACTTCGTACATACAGTCACACTAACTTAAACATTGGAGGATTCGCGCTAGGCCATAGGCCTAGTGCGGTCCTCTTAACGTTATATGTCTTTGCCATTTAGGTTGAGATCCAATCACTATTCTGATGCCTAACTCCATACTTTCCATTCATCAAGGTCAACACCTCCTGAGGTCAACACCATTCCATCCATCAAGGTTCACACCTCCTTCTAGAAAGGTCAGCACCGTTCCATCCAGCAAGGTCAACACCTCCATACAATAAGGTTTGCATCATTCCATAAGTGTGAGGTCTTCACCTGCGTACTTTCACATACCCACAGAGATCCACTACCTCAACTCACCATTTGTATCCTTGTTAGATCCAATCATCATACATTCTCCTCTCTAACCTAGATTGAACTTGTTCCTATTTAGGAAAACCTAGACCTAATACCTGGCACACAACAACAACACACTCTTAAAAAATAGGTTTCGACCTAATGGGAGCCTCAAGGCCTCGGGACGCCTCGGTCTGGACCTAGTCCGAGGAAAAAGGCCCATCAAAGGCAATACATTCAAGAAAAAAGCAAGAGTTCAAAATAAAAAACTTTTAAACTAGCCTTTTTCACTTTAATTTGTACTTATAAGTTAATGTTTTTACTTGAAAATTTCAGTTGCAAAGTATTTAGAAAAATTGTAAGTTTATTTTGTATTAATAAAACTTGTTTTATATGGATGTGTTATAAATACTATGATTATGGATGTCCATTCATCTTCTAAACCCCTTCCCCATTACTATCCTTAATAATAATTGTAACATATGAATATTAAAGTTAACATTTGAAGTTTCTTATTGCCTATAAATAGAGGTATTTTGTGATACTCTTGATATAAGAAGAAATAAAGAGAATTCCTATTTCTATCATTTCATATATTATTTCTACTTTTGCTCTTATTCTAATTAGTTTTATAACACGTTATCAGCACGATACTCTACCAATTTGTTTATTTTAGCATACAAATTCAAGAGAAATATATACGGTGTCTTGCTCCAGCGAAGGTCAGTCCTCCATCACCGATCTGCCAGGCCTATTATCGAGCAAGAGGTTTGTTTGGCCACTATAAGTCAATTCTTATTAATGGCTTTAATTTTTAGGGATTAAAATCTTGAATTGATGAGTATAAATCTCATTTAAAAAAAAAAAAACCATATAATTTGTCTTGTTTCGTAAGAAAAATGAAATAATTTAAAATTTGGAACTGATGCTCGTATAGGAGTTTGATACAAATTTGGATTTTACATAACAATGGCTTTAAAATTTTGTTTTGATAGCCTATTTTGATGGTTATAACTCTAATTGTTGGAATTATTTGTTTTGTTGGACAAAGCCTATATTTGTTATTGTCTTTTAATTTTGAATTGTCTATTGATAAAATCTCCATGATGTGCATTGAGAATCATATCAATTAGTATCTTCTTCACATAGCATATCCAACATGTTTGTTTTTTTTTTTATTGTTGCGTTGCTTTTAGTCCGTAACTGCAGTTACTCTAAAGGAAAAGATACTATTTATATTAACTATAAGAAATAAATAATTTACACTAACCGTAATCAATTATTGATTAATTTGTCATCGTATTATATGTTTGATTATGTCATCTGTAGTATTAATGATAAACTATGCTATGTTTTGAATTTTTAGGATGGAATTTGGGAATAAAAGTGAGTATATGACATTTAATTGTATAGTGAGCAATTTTTTTTTTTAATGGGATTGTAAAATTGGTTTAATACACGTGCTCCTATGTGAATGATTGACTCAATTGTTCTACTGTTGATCTTTGTTAACCCTTTCTACCTTTGTTTTCTTTGTTAGTCATTATTGTTAATTTGTTCAATAAAACATAATAAGTCTGTTTAATGGAGATGAATTGCAAATGCAACTTTAAATGGACTAATTGGTAGTCCTAATTACTTCCTCTGCCTTGTTTTTCAACTGAGATAATGATGTCCCTTTTAAATGTATTCATATGGATTTATGATATGAGAAATTCTTATGGTTCTATCATGCAGGTAATAGATTTGAGATTAATTAAATAATATTGAAATTTTATTTAGCGATTTGCTAATGCTAGTATATTATGAAATCTCATATATGAATGTGTTTTATTGAGAATATGCAATATTATTTCTTGCGCTTTATTGATATGCAAATTTTCGAATTCAAAATGAAGCTGCACATATATTGGCATGTTATGTCCAACTGTATAAATGATATGCTAGAGAATACATATACTACTTTTCATGCCTTTTAACATGCTCATGCAGCAGCAATATAAAGAGTAAAATATTCTGAATTTATTACTTGTCTTCTAGTGTCTGAAAATAACAATAAATTGCTAATGAAAAATCATTAAGTTAGGCCCACTAGTATAACAACAGTTCCTAAAGTGAATGTTGTAAATCATTTGGTAGATCATGAGAACTCTGAAAGAAAAACAACACATATAAAAGACACAACTCAGCTCATTTTTATGTAGACTCCCTGAAGGAGTAATTGGCAAAGATTTTGCATTATTATTATTGCTTTGTTGGATTTTGTTTTTAATGTTTTTACATTTTATTTGGATTATGTTTTATCAATAAGTTGTATACTATAATCTATGGATAATTTCATTATTGTTTTACCCTCAGTAGATATGAATAATATGTTGTGTTGAACCTGAAGTTCAATAATCAAACTTTGAAAGTTTGGCGTAACATGCCATAAGGTATGCCTCTTCACTTCGAATTTGGATTCAAACATTTGAATATCATTGTCACGACCCATCTCTAGAGTCGAGAGGATCCTAGGATATGGGTAACCGTAATGGCACCAAATACTCGTAGAACCCATGAGCACTAACAATCACATGCAAATCTGACAGCATAACAGCTGTAATTACACCTTATCCATTACACAATATGTCCAAGATCTTAACCTATATAAAACATACACTCCCAATACAATCATAACCTCACTTCATTCAATTAATTACCCCAAAATTTCTTGATTTCGTAATGAAAGGATTTTAGTGTGCGTTAATTATGATCGATGGTCCATGAAATGAATAAGTAATCATATGTTCATATTCATTCTAATTAGGTAGTCATGATATGTTTTGTTAGACGTCACTCATAACTTATGGGACTAAGGGTGAAATAGGAATTTCAATCAACTTATATTCATAAGCAATTCAATGTTTTGATTCGTAAATAAATATAATTTCATACTTATTACTTTTGCCAATTATATTATCAATACAATTTAAATTAATTTACTTATACAGGCCAATACTATATACTTCTCTTACACTCATAGAGCTCTACTGCTATCTTAATTCTTGACTTCCTCGACTCAAAGGAAATTCACTGCTTCTTATAATCTCCTGCAAACACTTGTGAGAAGCTCAGTGAATAAATAATATACAATATGTACGTGGGAAAAGAAAAAAAAAATGCAATCATGAAAAAAAAACTTGCATATTAAATAGCTTTTAATAATCTTGAATGTCAATAGCATTTTGAAAACTTGAAAACAATTTAACATTCTTAAACTTATAAGCTTGATAAGGTAATAACATGGTAACTTGTAAATCAAATAATGTTTAATAAGCTTGTTTATCAAACAACATTACTAAACATGCATTTCAAATAACATTTCAATAATCTTCCATTGTTCACAAATGAATCAGAAATCAACTTGTACATGAGAACTTGTAAACTTGATAGCTTGAACTTGTACTTGTATCATGAAACGCAAGACTAATCAGGTTCTTGCGCCCTAGGCACTTGGCCCCCTAAGTGAAACCTTAACAAATTTAGCCCTGTCAAGTAAGATATTATGTGCACACAGTCTAATGGAACTCCCATAAGTGGAGGATTTCTGTTCATTGTTCACATTCTCATTTCATGAAAATAAATAAATAACAAGTAATACTTCCATTCTTACAAACTCATAACATGAAACTTAATAATTCATTCAACTTGGAAATAATAAAATAAAGAAATTCTACAATCTTGTAAATTCATGAATATGGAAACGTGATACTACAATTAACTTGTAAATTTATACAAATCATGAAACTTGAATATTTTGAACTTAGAAATCATATATCATAAAAGTTGAATATTTTGAACATGAATATTATAAAATCATGGAATTTGAGAACCTTAGACATGAAAATTGTGGAAATATGAAACTTAATTATCTTGAACATGAAAATCATGAAAACATGGAATTTAAATATCTTGAACTTGTAAATCTTTAAAAAATGGAACATGAACATCTTGAACTTGAAAATCATGAAAACATGGAATTTGAATATATTGAACATTAAAGTCAAGAAACTTGAATATCAAACTTATAAAATTTTAACATATGAAACTTATAAAATTTTAAGTAAAAACATGGAAATCATTTAATCATGAACTTTGAAAATTTATTCTTGAAGTTCATGGAGTATGAAATCTTCTACTTGAAATTCATAAAACATGTAAAGCTTATAGATTTATAAATAATAATATAGAAATCTTGAAAACATAAAACTTAAAATTTTATTCTTGAAATTCTTGAAACTTGAAAACTTGTTCTTGAAATGCATGGAACATATAATTGTGAAAGTATGGAACTTGAAATCTCAATTTCATGAAAGTAATGAAATATAACATGGAAAACAAATCTATAATGATGGCATAATGCATATTATCTACTCACCTTGACCTCATTTAGCTTACAAATACTTCCCTTCCTTTAACTTAAACAATAGGGCGATAGTATGGTTTGTGATCCTTACCCTCTTGAACCTCACCTTCTTGATGTTCCTTAAATTTCTCTAAACATAATTCATGCACATAATAAGCTTAATTACACTAAGCAACAATATCAAAATGTTAAATCTTAAATTTTGTCTATGAGATTTCTACTAACCAAGTCACACTTTTTCTGCCATAACTTAAGTAATACTACTCCAATTGCTATAATTATTTTGGTACTTTAATGTAGACACATAAGGCAGTAACATATCAAAAAATCAGCTCATTATGAACTCTACACAATTTTTAGTGAACTCTCAAATTCTATCCTGCTCCTGTGCACGGGATAGTCTGACCCTTGTTGACTCATTTAGTTATATCTAACTCTTTGATCATTATATTTCAAATTCTTTTTATAGTCACTTTATATACATATATATGAACATTTCATATGTTTTGTGTTAAGCCTAATTCTGCCTCTAAAGTCCTCAATTAAGTTAATGAAATCCGGACTGCCAAATGCTAAAACAACCTGAGCAGTATGTATTTAGCTACCCATTTACCATACCAAATCATATTATTTGGATTTGAAATTTTTATAAGACCTTGATAACATATATATTAATATGAATACAAAATTAAGTGAAAAAAAAATCATTTACCTCTTCAATTAAATAAATCACAATAGCCTTTTCAGTTATAACTTAGCTTCATCCGTTTTCTGGCAGCCTGCACTCTTTACCCTATTTACTATAACAAACGAATTTCAAATGACTTAAAATTTTTATGGTATATAGAATACATGTAATTCTACAACTTCTTTCTTTTATACTTTTGCTAATTCTTTCTCTAAAATTTCGGAATAATAAATACAAATTCATGTTTTATACTCTTCTTCTATAAACTTGGTTACTCTACTTCTAATTATTTGCAAAAAATATTCATTATCTTCAATTCAATCACCAATATACCTTGATAAATCCATTTTATACACTTTAGAATCAAGAACTTAAATTGATCAACCCCCTCTTAGTTTTGACAGAATTTTATTGACCCAAATATAACCAAAATACTACTTGAAAATACTTAATAAGACAAGAATTGCCTTACCTTTACTTGAATAAATTCTCCTCCCTTAAGAAGAAGCTATGGACGGCTACTACCTCTCAACTAAAACCATTCTTTTATTTTTTTTTTAAGTGAAAGAAAATGAAGATGTATGGAGAAATTTTAAGAAAATTCTTGATTTTTATAGTTGGAGAGAAGTTGCCAAATGTCCAATTACTATTGGTTCATTCTTTTGTCTTTCTTTTCTTTTCTTCTCTTCCTTATCCCTTTCATCTCCTTAGCCGACCTAGCCTTGTATATATATATATATATATTAAAGTCAACTAAGTCAATCATCTCTCTATTATCCTATAATTTTTTTTAGTCCTCAATTTCAACTTCATTCTATTTCAAGTACTTTTTGCTCTTTAATTTAGTCCTAATGTATTCTATCTACCTTTAATCATTTCAATATAACTATAATTTATATTCCATCATACTTGTTTTACTTGCTATTACTGATCATTTAATGATCTCACATAATCCTAAATTAAGAAAAAAGTCTAACTATTACATTTTAAGATTTAATATCTAAAGCATTACACTTTCTAAGGTCTATCCTTTCTTTTCCATTCTATACTCATATACTTGTCAATGAATTCAATTAATATAATGATTTTCACTCTAGGCATCTTTTATGCCACTTAGTGTTCTTAACCTACACAAGTCTTCCGATCACAGTGTTAGGGTATTACAATCATACATACTCTCCCTTATAATTTGTACATGGACATCAGTCTAATATTTCTTATCTGCGAGTTTTTGGTTCTGCTATGTATGTAATAATAGCACCACCTTAAAAAGGGTCCACAGAGAAAACTCAAAATTTATTTTTGATGTGACACATTTCTCGACATTAGGGGGAGGAAAAGCACATGTTAGTGCTAAAGAATGTCGAGAAATTTCCTAGAAGGAAAACCATTTAAACAGTTTTGATCCACGTACAAGTCAAAGTGAACTAGAAGTTCATAAAATAATATAGTTGCAATATATTACAACTCAACTGCCATATGCATTTATAGATGCCAAAAGAGTGACAAAAGTCTCATATTTCAGCTACTAATACCCCAACAATGGTTGTGGTTCCTATTGAAAATAGAAAATCAATCAAGTTCGATACACGCCAGAAGCGTGGACGGTAAATTGGATCTAAAGACAAAAATCCACCGAAAATAAAAGTTGCGTCACTAAGAAAATCTCCTGAAGAGAAGCTTCTTGAACAGAAAGATTTCAGTCAAAGAGCTATAGCCAATGATGAGACACAGACTGAGTCAACGAAACAACTAGATCCTCCAGATATGGCTCCTGGAGTTGATAAAATGAATGAAAATTACGAGATCTTAATTGATTTTGTAAATATAGGAGAAACATTTGATAGAAATTCATTTATCATCGATAATAAATTTGCCTCAACAATAGCTCTTGCTATTTCAAAAGACAATTTGGATCAAAAACCTATAAATATAAATAAATGTCAGCATAGACATGACTGGCCATCATGGAAAGAGACAAATTCAAGTCGAACTAGACTCGCTCTCTAAATGCATGGTATTTGGATATGTTATGCTGACTCCCCAAAATATGAAACTAGTTGGGTATAAATGGGTGTTTATCCGAAAGCGTAATGAAAATAATGAGGTGGCAAAATATAAAGCGAGGCTAGTTGTCCAGGATTTTTCGTAGAGACCTAGTATTGACTATAAGGAAATTTATTCTCCTGTTATGGATATGATCACGTTCCATTACTTGATTAATATGGCAGTTAAAGAAAGGCTTGATATGTGCCTTATGAAAATGATATTTATGTGAAAGTCCCAGAAGGACTAAAGATACCATAGATGAATGCACATCAAACACGTGACATGTATTTTATCAAATTGCAGAAATCCATGTATGGATTAAAGCAATCTGGACATATATGGTATAATCGTTTGAGTGAATTCTTACTGAAAGAAGGATATGTGAATGATACACTATGTTCATGTGTATTCATAAAAAGATTACAAATGATTATATTATTATTGCAGTATATATTGATGATCTATATATCATTGGGACTCCTAACGAACTTAAAAAAGTATGTACTTATTTGAAGAGTGAGTTCGACATAAAACATTTAAGGGGAAACAAAATTTTTTTATCGGCCTGCAGATCGATTATTTATCCCAAAAAGTCCTAATACATCAGTCTACTTATATGGAAAATGTACTTAAGCAATTTTGCGTGGATAAATTATTTTCCTTAAGCACACAAATAGGTGATCTGCTCACTAGAAGTGAAGAGAGCCCTTTTACACCTAAAAAAAATAAAGAAAAGCTATTTGGTCCTGAAGTACTATATTTAAGTGCTATAGGGACACTCATGTATCTTGCAAATTGCACCATGCCTGATATTGAATTTGTAATAAATTTCCTACTTAGGTATAGCTCTGCACCTACCAAGAGATATTAGAGTGGTGTAAAACACTTATTGTGTTATCTTCAAAGACTATTACGTTATCTTTTGATCCCCATAATGATAGATATCATACTAGTTGTAATATCCTGGACTCCATCAGTCTTTGGTGAACAGTAATGCCATTGGAAGGCAATTTGAATTGTTATTGAGATAACGAGACCAATAGGAACTCCGACAAAACCTGGTTAACTGCACATAAGTTTTTCTTATTATTTATTTTGTTTATGTGATATTATAGTACACATGTACTTATAAAAATGTTATGAACATGGTTAATGAAATAAAATTAATAAACTACATCGATGTTGGTTATAATAATGTATAATGTAAAGGAAGGGTAAAAGGGTCAATTCATGAAAAATTGTCGGAATGGCAACTTTATCGTTCAGGAATATATAAAATACAGTGTGAGACCCAACCATATATAAACATGACCGGCCACATGGGGTATTAGAAAGGAAAAATATTATTTGGATTGTAGGAAATAATTGTCAAATTAAATTAATGGAAATGGACTCCACATTTCCAATTAGTCAAAATTACTATGTATGAAAGGAAATTTCATGGAATTTTTCTATCACTAAAATATGGTCATATTTATCTACAAATAAATAAATTATGTAAATTTAAAATTGAATTAAAATACTAGCCATTGGAT
>CATKHJ010884599.1:0-21202 GCA_949750685.1 Vernicia montana
AACTGAAACATAGAAAGACATATTGGAATCCTATGTTCCGCAATTACAGTTCCCTAGGAAAATGAGCCAAAAGCTCTGATACCAACTTTGTCACGACCCGACTCCATAGGCACGTGACCGGCACTAGGGTACGGGAAAGCTTAAGGCTTCCAAAACCCGTAGTCAGCCTGACATATCAAATCATTAAAGAATATACCATAGAATCATAACTCAAGGGCTAAGGGCCCACATGCTAACAGAACCTGTATCAACATCATAATATATCAATCAATCACATCTCATTAGGTTCCTGTTCAGCAAACTATCTTATTATGTCATAATACTAACAACTCACATAATTATACAATAATATAGATACCAACAAAATCTACTGTAATTACGAAAATTCTAGAATTTAATATTACACACAACAACATTTACTTACAAAATCCACTGCCGAAGGAGATGGCAGGAAAACTCAACAGTAGTAACTCATCCTGCAACCTGACAAAAAAGTAGTGAGATAGGAATGAGCGCTTCAACTCAGTGAGTGATACCAACCAATATACAAACCTAGTGTCCTAATGCCATTCTATCATTAATGCTCATGCAACGTGTCACATATACAAATTATCATATAATCTCATACAAGGATGGGAATCAGTCTACAGGGATCATGTTAAACCTCGATATGGGGAGCCAACCCCCATAACTTGGCTCTCTGTGTCCAACTAAAATTACTTTAAAAATCCAATACATAGGGTACCAACTGTCCCTGGCCGTAGCCATACAGCGACCCGACTGGCAGCAGCGAGCGATGAGCAAGTTCCTGAGCTGTCATACACCAGTCAAAGCTCATCCATCATATATCATATTCACATTTCTAGTGATCCATGTGTCATCCCAATACCATCCAGCATCCACAATAATTATGCAACACATAATTAATAAATCATTCACATACATGTGCCAGAATGCTCAATAATTACTCATAGTGCGTAATTATATAATATATATTCATACGATAAATGTAGATGCATGGAAGGCAGGAAAGTATATTAGAATCACTCACAACACAGGTGTTGAGAATCAAAGTCGATCACTGACTAGGACCTGGAGCTGCAGATGATGGTCCTGGACGATCTAGAAAATAAAATATAAACAAATTATCAGGAATATAATTTAATCACAATTGATTATCTAAATTCATAACAATTCCGTTACGCTGAAATAAACCATTCTGATACTAAATTAATCATCAGGGATAAATTTCGGACTGTCGGACGCACACATTGGAGAGTCGCCGAAAAAGTCATCAAAAAATATCAACGGTGTCGGATAGCAGCGAAATTGGTGTCAATAAATTCGTATTGAAGTTTGGATACCGAAAATATGCACCACTCATTTTTCTCGCTGGAGGATTGCCGAAAAACGCGTCGGCAGATCCGAAATTACACCGTATTTAGGAGAAAATTCAAACGTTCATCATAATTTGCAAATGAGATACCAAATTGAAGATTACGAGATAAGGAAACCAACGGTATGAGAATCGTCGGAAACGAAGGTAAAAAAGTCTACGAAACGGAGTTCGAAAGCTTACTGGTCGGAGGACGCCTCGGCGGCGCGTGCGGCGGCGGACGGTGACCGGCTTGATGCCGTTGGAAGCGTCTCTTCCTGGTGGTCCGGTGCGTGTAGCTTTCTGGTGACCGGACGACAGCGTTCTAATCGGTTTTCTCTTTCTTTCTCTCTCTCTCTCTTGACCCGTTTCTGCCTCTGTCTCTTTTTCTTTCTTTTTCTGTCTTCTTTTTACTTTTTCTGTTCTTCTTTATCTTATTATAATAATAATAATAATAATAATAATAAAAATAATATTAATAATCTAAAAATTAATTTAAATAAATTTAACTTTTAAATAATTAAATAAATAAATAAATAAATTAATTTACTTTACTAAAATAATTGCCCAAAATTAATAAATTAAAATTCGAAGTATTACACTAATTTTATCAATTCTCATATATATATATATATATATATATATAAAATAACTAACAAAATTTAATTTTTTTAATTTAAAATATATTATTTTTTTTTTAGTGTGGAGAAAAGAGATCATTAGACCATATCTAGGTGTACAAAATATATCATTTTGAAAAAAATAAAATCATACAAAACTTGATTTTATATATATATAATTAAAAATTAAACCTATAATTTTTTATGTTTTTAAAAATATAAAAAATATTAATTCAAAAAAAATATAAAAAAAATCATAATCTAAATGAAATATATTTTTATAAATATAAAAATATAATAGGAAAACAAATAGATTAATTTTATTTTTTAGTTATTTTGACCAATAATTGAATTAAAAAAATCAAATAAATTCTATTATTTTAAAATTCATCTCAAATTCATAAATTTTATTATTAATTAAATAAAATTCTTTCACATGATTTTTTCCCCAAACAAACCCTTAGAGTTTTATACCTAACTAGTACTATGTAATTATAATTTCAGTAACATATACAACACTTACATGAATTACTATACTAAATTAGTGAGTAAAACATTGTAACTTCATGATTTGAATTTAAATTTAAATTGAGTACGCCTTAAAACCCAATTAAGTCATTCTCTAGGAAACAGTTCAGCTGGTGAACAATAAGGTTTGGGAGCAACTTGTCTCATGTTGGATTCCCACACAATGTGGAAAAGTCGGTGGATTTATTGTATATTTATTGTGTATATTCTATCCATATTGGGTTATTATAAATTGAGAATTATGATAAATACACTATATTATATATAATATCTCTTAAAAAAAAAACCAATTAAGCCCAATTTCCAATCCTACCAACCCAAATAAACACCATCTTTTTTTCACTTAATTTTCTTTTGAAAATGATAGTATGCACAAGTAAGAGTGAGGAATCAAGAATTAGTAATCAAATAAAGGATATAAAGAGAACTCCCGCCATCTTAGCCCTTGGTAGTAAAAAATGTGAAGAGGGTGGCAATAAAAAAAGAGTTCTTTGTAGAAAATTTCTCCTATAAAAAACCATAAACCTTACAAATCAAATTATATATATATATACCTAATCCTTTTCTCCTTTTCCCTTAAAACCAAACCAAACTCAACCCTTTTGTCTTATAACTTATAGAGCTTAGTTAGTTTACTAGCTTTTCTTTCATTTCATTTGTTTTAGATAGTTATTAGCTAAAGTTTCAAGCCAACTAATTTTTTTTAACTTCAAAAAACAAAAATCACAAAAAATTAGTTTTTTTTTGGTTAACTTTCTTTTTTTTTTTTTTTTCCTTTCCAATCTCATATTTTCTTTCTAGTGATGGGTTCTAATTTGTTCCTGAAATCTCCCTCACTTTCTTTAATTTCAAGTAATAATAATAAGTGTGAGAAGTGGCTTTTGAAGAGGAAGAAGAGTATTAATAAAATTGTATATTGCCAAGGTGTTGGTGGTAGTGGAAATAAGGCAATTATAAGGTCTAGTGGGTTTTCCTCTGTTTTGACAGAGAGATCTTCTTCTTCTTCTTCAACCTTAGTTGGTGATCAAGATCATACTTCACCAAGCTTGGTTTTGTGTCCAAATGGCAATAATAATAATAACAATATCAAAGATTTTGAGCATTATAATGGACCAACTAGTTCTTCTTTAATGGAAGTCCAAGATGGTCTTGGCATTATCAAATTTCTTGGAGGAAAATGCTTCTTTATCACTGGTGCAACTGGGTTTCTTGCAAAAGGTATATTTATGAGTTTAATTTGGAATTTGTATCTGAAAAACTGTTCTATCTTTGGGTTACTGAGTTCGAAGTCGAAACCTCTCACAGCCTTATAGACGAATCCAACAATATTGAACCAAAAGTTTATTGGTTGAAAAATTGTTCTATTCTTAAATTTATATTTATTATGTTTTCCTTAATTTAATGAAATAATTTGCAGTTCTTATTGAGAAGATTTTACGGACTGCTCCTGATGTGGGGAAGATATATGTTTTGATTAAAGCAAAAAATAAGGAAGCTGCAATGGGAAGATTAAAAAGTGAAGTATGTTGTTAATTTTATTTATTTATTTTAATTTTGTTGTTAGAAGTTTAGTTCTTTGGGTTTTGAATAAAAATTTTAATTTATGGCCATACTTAGATAATAAATGCAGAGCTATTCAAGTGTCTCCAACAAACTTATGGGAAATCCTACCAAGCTTTCATGTTGAGCAAATTAGTCCCAGTTGTGGGAGATGTCTGTGAATCTAATCTTGGGTTGGAAGAAGATTTAGCCAATTTGATTGCCAATGAAATTGATGTCATTGTTAATTCTGCAGCTAATACAACTTTTGATGAAAGGTTATGCTCATCCTTTTATATATATATATCCATAGAATATGTGATTTTTGAGGAAATTTTTGTTCTATTCTATATACAAACAAACACTATGGCTAGCCCTAGCTCGATGATAAAGTTGTTCCTTTGTGACCAGAAGGTCACGGGTTTGAATCTTGTAAAAATAGTAAGGAAATGTTGCATATTATAGATTATTATCCTCGACTCTCACAAAGTAGGGAGTTTTGTACACTGGATACACTCTTTAGGATAAATATATAATTATGATATTATTATTATGAAATTGCAGATATGATGTTGCTATTGACATTAACACTAGAGGACCTTGTTACCTTATGAGTTTTGCAAAGAAATGCCAAAAGATTAAGCTATTCTTGCAAGTATCAACAGGTAATTAAGAATTCTTCTAATTACAATTAGGATAATGTTTTACTCTTGATTCTTGAATAATTTCTTAGAGCTTTCAATTTTTTTTTTCTTTTTGTTGGGCAATTGATAGAAAGTTAAAATGTTTCTGTTATTTGTATTGCAGCTTATGTTAATGGGCAAAGACAAGGAAGAATCATGGAAAAGCCATTTTGTATTGGGGATTGCATAGCCAAGGAAAATTTCATCACTGAAACCACTTCAAGATTTCTACTTACCTTAGATGTTGAAAATGAAATGGATTTGGCTTTGAATTCCAAGAAAGGTTTTCAAGAAAATGAATTGGCTCAAAAGATGAAAGAATTGGGTTTAGAAAGGTGATTAGACTTCTCCTTATCTTCCTATTAATTTCTATCTTTAGGAACCACATCAATTTATTTTCTTGAATAAATAGTAACTTAAAGCAATAATAGTTGACTCCTGAACAGGGCAAGAAAATTTGGGTGGCAAGACACTTATGTGTTTACAAAAGCTATGGGAGAAATGATGATTGATAGCTTGAGAGGAGATATACCAGTTGTCATAATTAGACCTAGTGTTATTGAAAGCACTTGCAAAGAGCCATTTCCAGGATGGATGGAAGGAAATAGGTATATTTTATTTTTACTCAACCTATAATCATAATTATCATATATTAATTTCATCTGTAATGTATACAAGGGTCTTAGTAAATTATTATTAATAATCATTGTTGATTGTTACGTCAAATGATTATACTACCAATCATCTTCTAATTGTTAGGCTAGTAATTCATACGAGTTCTTATCGTGATTCAGTTTAATATTTTTGAGTCGTTATGTATCAGGATGATGGATCCAATAATTTTGTACTATGGAAAAGGGCAGCTGACAGGATTTCTAGTAGATCCAAATGGGGTACTTGATGTAGTAAGTAATTAATATTTGTTTCACAAAATTGAAAAGTTCTACTTTGTGAAGAGTTGCTACTTAATTTCTTGAAATGGTTTAATTTATTCTTGAAGGTCCCAGCAGATATGGTAGTTAATGCAACTTTAGCAGCAATAGCTAGGCATGGAATGGTGAAAAAATCAGGCATTAATGTATACCAAATTGCTTCATCTGTTGTAAATCCATTAGCTTTCGAAGACTTGGCTAAATTGCTCTATGAACATTACAATTCCTCCCCTTATATGGACTCCAAAGGCAGAGCAATTCACGTTCCGTCAATGAAACTCTTCACTTCTATGGAAGATTTTTCTGATCATCTTTGGAGAGATGTGATTCAGAAAAATGGGTTATCAGAAATTGCCTCATTAGACAGGAAGATGTCTCTAAAACATGAATTTATATGCAAAAAATCAGTGGAACAGGCAAAGCATTTGGCCAATATATATGAACCATACACTTTTTATGGTGGAAGGTAAGGAAATTATTAAATTTTTGTTTTGATCATTTCTTTTTTTCTTTTACCTTAAATTAATTAGGCTCTCACTAGAGTTCTAACTCACAATCTGACGACTTCAATACTATTAAGTTAAAGCTTTGTTTTGATAATTTATTTCCTTGAAATTCGCCTGGTGCAGATTTGATAATAGCAATACTCAGAGATTGATGGAGAACTTGTCTGAAAATGAGAAGAAGAAATTTGGATTTGATGTGGAAAGTATAGATTGGAGAGATTATATAACAAATGTTCATATTCCTGGCCTAAGGAGGCATGTCTTGAAGGGAAGAGGGATGTGTAGCTGAATAAAAATATTATACAAATACTAATGAAATTATAACTTGTTCAAGTCCTATAATATATTGTAATAAGGCAGTTTTTCCCCTTTTTCCCTTTTTACTTGTTTTTCTTCTTTGGAAATATCAAATCCTATAAAGAGAAGTGAAAAAACAGTATTGCCTTTTTGACTTAGTTTCTACTGCCCATGCATTTGCTATGTTGTAGTTATATAATGTAATTTTCAATTTTGATCAACCAAAGTGAATTTGAACCTAAGACTTTTTAAATCAAACAAACATATAATTTTTTATGAAAATGTGGGATTTCCCACATATATTTATATATACCTTAATATGTCATGTGAAATAGTTCAAATTTTTTTTTTTTGTCATGTGAAACACAACTCATTAATAAATGAGTAAAAAACCTGGACTAATTATAATAATAATTTCAAACTTGTTCGGCATGGCTAATGTTGAACTTCCACTTGCACATTTGCTGTACTATTTTGATTGGAAACTTCCATCAGGATTGAAGCTAGAAAATCTTGATATGACTGAATCTTTAAGTGTTACAGTCAAAAGGAAAAATGCTCTGTGCTTAATTCCCATCCCTTACCTTCCTCCACTCACCATGTAAAACCTTGAGGTAGATTGTCATTTATTCTCCTTTCCTTTATACACGAATAAAATTAATATTCCTATTTGATAAATTGTAATAATAACACCTTTTGTTATTAGCCAATGTTGTTAAGTAAATGTTTTCCTTCAAGGATCTGGTATCCAAAGCTACTACGGGTTTTGACTAATCCGAATTTGAGTAGCTGCACACCTTGAGCTCGAATTCGAGATTTCTGTTTAAGTTAGAACAATCTCTCACCAGTTGATTTACGTCTTCTTGGGTAATGTTATTAATTAAATTAATTCATAGTATGTTTATATGGAAAAACTCTTGTCTCTCTGACAAGTGATGACTCTCTTGTCTCTTTGACAAGTTTTCTTAGTCTTTCTTTTCATTATTCCCTTTTATCTTAATCACCATGTCAACCAACAGTACCATGCAAAGTCTCACAAACTCAACCTCGTTACTTAGTATCGAAGAAGAAGAGACTGATGGGTATGTTGTTGAAGTGACCCAGAAACAGCAGTCAAATGAAATTGACACAGACTGGAGGTGGTATTTGGTAGGAAGATTTCTCATTGACAAGGTGATCAATTTTGATGCTATGCAAAACATGATAGTTGCGGCTTGGCAACCGGGCAAAGGTCTGATAGTGAGGAAGTTGGACAAGGCTCGTTACCTAATCCAGTTTTTTCATAAAATTGATATCAAAAGGGTGCTTGAATCAGGACCTTGGTCCTTTAACCAACACTTACTTCAGATTAAAAGAGTTGCAAAAAATGAACAAGCTATGAGTATAGCACTCGATACAACAACCTTCTGGGTTCAGATTTACAACCTTCCAGTTGGGTTTCAATCTGAATCAGTAATAGTGGGTATAGGTAACTATATTGGTAAGTTCTTGGAGTCAGATAAGAACAATTTCAATGGCATTTGGCGGAACTACATGTGAGTACAAAGGGAGTTAATTGTTGATAAACCCCTTAAGCGCATAATGAAAATCAAGAAGGAGGGAGGTGATTGGCTCTAGATCGACTTCAAATATGAACGACTCAATGTGTTTTGCTTTATATGTGGAAAATTGGGTCACACAGATAGGAATTGCTCCAAGATTTATGAATTTGCAGATGGTGAAATCCCAAAGCCATATGGCCTATTCATAAAGGCTCCTTCTAGACAAAATCAGAGGCGTTAAGGATCCCGATGGTTGAGGTCAGAACCACCGCAGATGGAGGAGAAGCAGGTAGGTAGAGAAGGTGGTGACATGGATCCTATGAAGATAGATAAGGTAACTACCATTAGTGATGACATAAATCATGGGAATAATTGTTCTATTAGTGGCGATGTTAATGGGACTGCGAATATTAGTGGAAATGGAAAGAATCCAGTTGATACAACATCTCCTTCTAATATCTCGGAGGATGAGTTGGCTAAGGAACCAAAGGGATTAGTTGTGGTGGATCCTAAGAGAAGGAGTATGAAAGCTAATGAGGTGATGGATGTAGAAAGTGGGTCTGGTACAAGCCCACTTGCCCAAAATGATTCTGTACCAAAAAAACGTAGCAGCGGTGGGTCCTGGGGTCTAGGTCCACCGAGATCAGTGAGTTGCTTGAGCTGGAATTTCCGTGGAATGGGCAACCCACGGTCAATTCAGATCCTGAAAGATATTGCCCAGCTGAAAAAACCCGATTTTATTTTTATTATTGAAACAATGGTGCACAAGGATAAGATGGAAAGAGTGAGTGCCCAACTCAACTATGAGGTTATGTTTGCAGTAAGTAGTGTGGGTCATGGAGGGGGTCTTGCTCTGTTTTGGAGAGATAAGGATGCTGCTAATCTTATTAGCTATTCAAATCACCATATAGACGTGTTTGTTCATATATAGGGTATGCAGAATTGGAGACTTACAGGGTTCTATAGTCATCCCGACCATGGACAAAGATGGAAGATGTGGGATTTACTCCGTACTCTTAGTAATCAATCTTCTCTCCCATGGTGCTGTATAGGAGACTTCAATGATCTTCTTAGTTCTTCTAAAAAGCATGGGCAAATTGATCATCCTTAGTGGTTATTTAATGGTTTTCAAAGTGCAATTGATGATAGTGGTTTAAGGGATTTAGGGATGGAGGGGAACCAATTTACATGGGAGTGCCATCGTGGGAAACCAAACTGGGTTCGTCAACGTTTGGATAGGGCCTTGGCAAACACGCAATGGTACTGCACTTTTAATAACGCGTGTGTGGAGAACGTTGATACAACAAGTTCTGATCATTCCCCTATCTTTCTTAATCCTCTTATCTCCAATAAACCAACATCTTCTCGGCGCTTTTTAAGTTTGAAAACGCGTGTTTGAGGGACTCTGGATGTGAAGAGATTGTGAGACATAGCTGGCATTCCTGTATGGGTATGCCAATTGAACACAAAATAGAAGTTTGTGGGAAAAGTCTGAATGATTGGGGTCACAAAACAATCAGAGATTTCAAGAAGCAAATTATTGAGTGTCGTAAATCTATGAAGAGATTGAAATCAAAGACTGACCATCAGTCCTTGCAAGAGCTTGAACGAGTTAAAGCTGAATATAATTCTCTTTTTGCTAAGCAGGATGATTTTTAGAAACAAAGAGCTAAGCAACATTGGCTCTTGGGTATTGACAATAATTCTAGATATTTTCATGCTTCAGCTGCCGCTAATAGGAAGAAGAATAATTTTTGAAGACTGAAAGATTCCTCAGGCGAATGGCTTTCATGGGGTAATGGCCTTGAACATTTGATTTCTTCTTTTTTTACTGATCTTTTCAGTTATAGTGGAAGTGCAAGTGATGATATTATTGACTCTATCAATACTTATGTTAGTCAAGAGCAGATGATTTCCTTACTTCTAATTTTACTGAGTAAGAGGTGAAAGATGCTATTTTTTTCATGCATCCGGATAAATCCTCGGGCCTAGACTAGATGAATCCGGCCTTTTATCAAGCATTTTGGAAGATTATCGATCCAGATGTTGTCAAAGCTTGCCTGTCATTCCTGAATCAGTCCAAGTTTCCTGAATCTTTGAACAACACTTCGATTATTCTCATCCCAAAAAAGAATCAGCCTGAGCTTGTTACTGATCTAAGGCCTATTTCCCTTTGTAACGTGTTGTACAAGATTACCTCAAAGATGCTTGCCAATAGATTACAAGTTATCTTGCCGTCGTTGATATCTATGGCTCAGAATGCTTTCATTCTGGGGCGGCTCATCACAGACAGTATACTGATAGCATCAGAGGCTATTCACTACTTGAGACAGAAGAATTAAGGGAAAGATGGGAATGTCGCCCTTAAAATTGATATGAGCAAGACATATGACCGTGTTAAATGGGTTTTTTTACGGAGACTGATGACAAAGATGGGATTTAGTAGCAGGTGGATCGAGTGGTCTATAATGTGTTTGGAATCTGTTAGATATATGATTCTTGGTGGAGGTTAGGAGATTGGTCCGATACATCCGTCGAGAGGGCTTCACCAAAGTTGCCCCCTCTCACCTTATATTTTTATTTTGTGCTCACAAGGTCTCTCATCTATTCTTGAACAGCATGAATCGAGGAATTTAATCCATGGTGTCAAGGTTGCAAGGGGTGCTCCCTCCATTTCGCACCTCTTATTTGCGGATGACTCAATTCTTTTCTTCAAGGCTTTAATGGAGGAGTGTAATCACATCAAGACCTGCCTTAATTCGTACGAGATGGCTGCTGGAAAAAAAGTTAATTTTGAAAAATCCTCCATTATGTTCAGCAAAAATGTGGGTCGAGAGATAAAGAGTTCCATTTGATCTATACTGGGTGTTCAAGAAAAGGAAGATTTAGGTTGTTACCTTGGTTTACCATCAGTTGTAGGTAGGAAAAAGAAGTAAATATTTGCTTACATTAAAGAGAAAATTAGAAACCGTATTAACGGGTGGCAATCTAAGCTCCTTTCAAAGGCAGTAAAGGAAATTCTTATCAAGACGGTTGGTCAGTTTATGCCTACTTACGCTATGAGCGTTTTCTTGTTACCGATTAGTTTGTGCAAAGATATTGAGACCATGCTTAATAGCTACTGGTGGGACACTAATGAAAAAGCTTATAGTATTCGATGGATGAGATGGGATAGGCTCTGTGTCCCTAAGATGGATGGCCGTATTGGGTTCCGGAAAATTCATGAATTTAACATGGCAATGCTAGGCAAAAATGGATGGCGTTTGCTCACTGAAACAGGCAGCCTTGTGTATCAAATATATAAAGCCCACTATTTTTCTAACTCTGATTTTCTTTCAGCAAATCTTAGAAGTAATCCGAGTTTCATATGGCAGAGCATTCATGCTTCTTAATCTCTTGTTGCATCAGGATGTCAATGGAGGGTGGGTAATGGTCAGCAGATTAATGTATGGCGTGATAATTGTCTTCCGGACTCATCAAATGCTCATGTTCAAACTCCAATGGTTGAAGGGACAGAGAATGCTCAAGTCGTTAGTTTGATGCAAGCTGATCATAAAGTGTGGGATGTTGATCTTATATCTGATTTATTTGATGCGAAAGACAAACAACTTATTCTCAGTATCCCCCTCAGCTTCCAAAATCTAGAAGATAGAAGAATATGGACTCACGAGAGGAAAGGGATGTACTCAGTCAAGACAGCATATAGAGCTGCTCTTCCGCCCTTACCTGTCTCTCCCCACCTTCAGAATGCTAATATTTGGAAGAAGTTGTGGCACATGAAAATCCCTCCGAAAGTCAAACACTTCATGTGGCGTGCTTGCTCAGATTGTTTGCCTACAATGCTCAACTCGTGTCACAAACATGTCCCAGTGCAATCAGTTTGCCTGATATGCCATAACCAAGTGGAAACAATCTCTCATGCTCTTCTTTCTTGCTCAAAGGCTACAGATTGTTGGAGAGAATCATCTATCAACTTCAGTCCAGGTTTAAGTACTTTTTTTCCTCTCCTGTGTTGTTTTTATGTTTGCCAATTGTTCTATGATGGATTGCGAAACTTTGTGTATGGTGGCTTGGAGTATTTGGAGAAGCCAAAATGACAAAATATGGAATAATCTTCACCTTTCATCACGTCAGGTTATCCAATTTGTTGTCTCCTTTCTTTCGCAATGGCAAACAGCCCAGAAATCTATAACCCACTCCCCCGTCACTGCGAATTCTTCTAGTATAGTGAAGTGGACAAAACCAAATGAAGGGTGGCTTAAATGTAACACGGACAGGGCTCTTTTTCATGATTAAGACAAGTTGGGTTTTGGATGGGTTCTCCGCAATAGTGATGGACTGATGCTGGCTTGCGATAATGGCTGTTACTCAGCTACTCTAGACCCCAAGATTGTGGAAGTTATGGCATTCATAGAGGCCCTTAGTTGGCTGAAGAACAAAAACTTGTGCAATATTATCATGGAGTCCGATTCATTGGTCTTGATTCAGGCTTTGCAAAGCAATTAAGATGATGCTTCTACATTTAGACTTTTAGTGGATGACTGTAATTTTCTAATTAAGTCTATGTGTAATGTTTCTTATGTCTTTTGTAAGAGATCAGCAAACGGTGTTGCCCATTACTTAGCAAAGGTAGCAGGTTTTATGACTGATTTCCAAGTTTGGGAGGACTCTCCTCCCAACTTCCTTTGTTCTTGTTTGGAGTCTGATTTGCTTCAATAAAATCCTCCATTTTATGTAAAAAAAAAAAAAATTAAATTAATTCATAAGTTGCACTAGTATGTTTAGTTTAGCAATAATATATATCTAACCTAAGTAAAAAACTCATGTTGGAATCCCATTTCTCTGCTAAAAAAAATTCATTCACATGTTATTGAATATTTTTTCTTCATATGTATTTTCTGTTTTTTATTTTCATTTTTTTAATATTTTGTGTCATATATATGTGACACAAAATTCATTCTCCAACTTAACCAATAAATCTTTAAAAAAAAATTAACCAATAAATATTATAGATTGTGGAATTAGTATTGAGATGTTACTATAAGCAGTCAAGGAGTTACCGTGTTTTAAATAAATGTTGGTCTAACTTATTTTTATTTGACTTTTTTTTAATATATATATGTATATACACTAGGGAGATTGAATGAACTGAAATAACATTATAGGCTACACAATAGGGGTAACTCTCCCCTTTAATATCTCTCATCAAATTGGTAATAATTTTTTGTGATTTATGAGACTCGAACATTAGACCTTTCATTTCTCATACCTTAAAAGAGATGAGAAAATCAATCATATTATACATGATTGATATTTTTATTTAACTTTGATTAGAATTCAATTCGCAATCTCATAACTTTGAAAATAATTTTAATATCATTAAATCAAAAATTAATCATGCAAATTAGTATAAAATTGTCAATAATTATTTAATCTTTACTATTTCAAAATTATTAATTTAAATCTCTATGAGTGTAGATTTGAGAAATTTTAAGGAACTAAAAATATTTTACAATTTAATAATTTAAGAACTAAAGTACAATTAAGATGCAATATGATGAGGGACAAAAATAGTCATTAAAAAATATAGGCCCAAAGGCAACTACGGCCCATCAAAGACAAACCCAAGAGATCATATCCCTAAGGTTCACGACGAAGCTACCTCTTCGCCTCTCCTCAAAGCTCTTTCCCCTTCCTCACAAAAATGAAGCTTGCTCAATAAGCTTTCGAATTTAAGTTGATGTCATAAGGTGTCAATGTTAGCATGCCCATGTTAGAAGAAAGTCGTGTTCAGGCGGCACACATGCTTCCTGACACCACCAACTGCATGTTACTTGACAAGAGACAAGTCCAGACCCTAACCTTTAGAACCTACGTACCAACCCCACCAATCAAAGGACATTCCTTTTTTTCCTCAACTGCCCCTTGTACCTAGGAGGTCAAGACATACAAAAAGGATAAAGGAACTCTTGAGACATGTAGCTTGAATTCTGCATCTCTCTCATCTCATTTCTCTCACTAAAAAAGCTCTTGAGCTATCTTGCCTAAGAATAAAAGATCTCCTTCTCCGGCGGCCATTAGGCTAAGAAACTTACTGACTTGATCGTCAGAGGTTCTTCGCCAAGCTAAAGGCCTGGCCCTCCCGACTGTATTCTATCTTTGCAGGCTAATCATTTCAAGGCCCAACCATTGAGATCCAGCCCAAATCAACTTTTTTGATCTACATCCGATCACAATACAATTTAAAATATTAGAGACTATATTATAATAAAAATTTATATACTTTTATAATAAGTATTAAATTATTGAGTTATTAATAAATATTAAAAATTAAATTTACCAATTTTAAGATAATAAGAAATAAAATGTATGTTATAGGAGATCAGTATATCAGACAAGGATTTAATTTTTTCAAGGACTGAAAGGAGATTCGCAACAGAATTAAAAGGTGCAGCAGTGGTGACTGGTGAGGCAGTCAGTCTTGCTATGTCAAGAAATCTTCAATGGTAGAAACCCGAGGTTGGGTGGCAGAAGTGCAATATCTATGCTGCAGTCTTTCAGGATGAATTAAAGATGGTGTTGGAGCTTTTATTAGAAACCATTTAGGGGAATTTATTGTAGGCTATACTGTTGTGTTCAATGGTTACTGTGTGGCAAGGGAAGCGGAGGCCATTATTGTCTGTGAGGCATTATCTTGGTTGCGTAGCAGATCTTATGGAAACGTGGTTATAGAGAGTGAAGCAGAGCATGTGGTTAAGGGAGTGAGGTGCAATAACAGTGACAATTCTGAGTTTGGTTGTTTGATCTAAGATTGCAAGGTTTTATTAGCTCAATGTAACAATGTTTCGATACAATTTGTTAAGAGGCAAGCAAACATGATAGTGTCACGACCCAACTTATGAGTCGCAACGGTCCTAAGGCATGGGTGGACATAAGGCCACCGAAAACCCATAAAACCCATACATACTATACCATCCAATATAATATCATGCGATTAAACCATAATCATCTTTTGATATTACATCATATCATTTCATATCCCAAGATCAGTACCTGAACACATATACACTTATTCTTCTCATCTCATACTTATCAATAACATCATAGAATTTATCAATTTAATCATGCATATACTCTTTCCATATAACTGTTACCATATACACATCAATTACAATATTCTTTTTACACCCATGGAGCTACTATAACAACTGTTACATATATATACACGTCTACAATGATTAACACTTTACTTTAATATGGAATCCTCAAGTGAAGAATGATGCTTGAGGAACCACTTGCTCACTATGCTGGGCTCCTGAAAAATGAAATCACTAATGAGATAAAGTAGTAAATAAAGAATATGCTACCATACTTGTGAGGCTAGGTATTACAAGGCTAGTTCACAAGGATGGTTCATGCTTACTTATCAATTGACTCATACTTATATTCATGAAATGAGGGATGTAAGGATTATAATAACAATGAACTTTAGTATTCGAAGATTTATAATTAATCTTTGGAACTTGGACTCTTATATGGAATATCCACTTGAGACATACATGAATTACATGAATTCTTGTGACTTTTAACTTATGGATATTTGGTTCTTGTAATCACATGAACATATATTATAGTACTTTGGATTAGGGATCTCATACAATTTGATCTTTAGAACAATAATTCATATTGACTTTGGTATAGCATAGATTTAACATATGGATATATATACATATATAGTATGTATACATTTGGAAAACAATGAGGTATTTTTGTAATTATCGAATCCTTTATTCTCATAAAGTTTTGGAATAAACATACTTGAATGTGCATAAGAGTTTGAAATAGAAATTAATATACATCATATGCATATATAGGACTTTGAAGTTTTTAGTAAACTTATATACTTATATTTTTGGAATTACTTATATAGGTAGAAAATCTCATAATCAAATATTTATATTCAAATAACTTGTAAAATCAGTAGTTCATATCTCATAAAAGAATATTAGATTTAAAAAAAAATATCATATACTTTAAGTTTAGTATTAAAGAAACATAACATAAATGACGTACTCATATGTATACAAAAGGAGTTTTATATACACTAACTCATATAACTTTGGATAACATGTATACTTATAGGCCATAATGTCAAGGTCGATGACATATAGGCAATTTGATTTAGAAAGCAATGGAACATGGTTATCTTAACTTAAGTATCAATTGGCTTAAATATCACTATATTTCTCATTGTCAAATAGGGTTACATATTCATGGGTCTTTCAATCAATTGGCTTGGTCTCAATGAAAGAAAGAGCTCATAACTCATAATTTATCAATAGGGTTTAGCAGAGATCATCACATGTATTGGGGCAGAGGCATTATAGCATACCCGAAGCAGAAGTTCTCTTACGAACATGCTCCTATAACTCATAATTGGGACATAGACACTTGTGGCATGTCCGAAGTATAAAACTCTCTTATAGTTGGGGCAGAGACACTTATTTTGGTATAACCCGAAGCAGAGGCTCTCATGTGAGCATACTCCCATACCTGTGTACACAGTTCTCATATATATCATTTACAGTATCTCTTGCACATATCTTTTGGTTCATATATAAGGAATTAATAGTATTCATAATTCAAATGGCTCATATGGTCTCATGAAAGGAACGTCAATACTTATGGGATTCACATAATTCTCCTAATTATTTCAATGGCTTTCAACTTGTGGTACACTCTCATGGTCATGGTACTTTTAGAAATGGGTACATTTACATATACTTATACTCATCATTTTAGGAATTTATAACTTATAACATATAACATATATTCGTACTCATTACTTTTGAAAAATATATAAATAGACTTTATAAACCTTTAAGGATTTTCATATAATTCTCATGGAGGGATTATTAATAATTTGGTAGTGAACAATATGGATCTTATACTCATGAATTTTAATTACACTTAGCTCGTGAATATGTTACATATAACAAGTGTCAAATGGACACATTGTTTTCATGATGGCATATAGCCCAATAATTCTGAAGCAACACGAAGGCTTCACATGAATGAACAATATGTCTAACATAATTCATGAACAATATGAATTATCTCATAATACAAGAAATTATATTCTTGGTGGCACATACAATGAAGAAGGCATTAGAAACCTTTATGGTTCAAATACAAATATAGTAGTAAATTTTCTACTCACCTCTTACTATTCCTTTCCAATGCTCATATCACCATTGTCATACATGAAACTCATCACTTCCTTGATTCAACTTGCCTACACATAAAATTCCAATTCACATATTAATTATACTTCATGTAACCTTGGCCTTATAACTTATTTTCTTCAAATCTAATTATAGATTCTCAATTCTTACTCTTAACTATCAATTATTTCTTAACCATTTACAAAATACCCAAACTTGATTCTAGGGTTAACACATATTAGGGTTTCTATGAATTTAGCTCAATAAAACTCATATTTTGAAATCAATGCTATAAACATCATCTATTAAACTCATAATTAGGTATTAAACTGTAATCAAACAAAGCTTAAATGGAAAACCAAATATTAGAAGATTTACCTCAAAGATTTCCCTTTAATCTCAAATTCATAGATCTTCCAAATCAAGAAGAAATCTCCTTAGATCTTGTATATCCTTTGATATCTTGAGTATAAAAGACTAATCTTAGTCTTAGAGAAACATATATAGAGTTTGATAGGATTTGGGGGTTGTTAAGGTCAAAGAAATTGAAGAAAAATTAAATTTCTCGCACTTGGGCTGCTGCTGTCTTTTTATAGACCCGATAGACGTTGCGATCGAAATATACTAATAGCGGTCGTGATTCTCATTTTGCGGTCGCAACATGCTCAATGCGGTCGCTATCTAGTACTATTCACGTGACTGTTCCTTTTGATATCGCGGTCAATACACACATGTCGCGGTTGCGATTCTCTTTCAACCAATTTCCCAAATTCAGGCAAAGAGGTTTCGCGGTCTGCTTCGCGTCTAAGGTTGCGGTCGCAACTCACTTGTCGCGGTCGCGACTTCCTTGTCGCGAGCACGAATCATATCCTGCAGTCCCACTTAACAAATTAACCTTCAATCCTTAGGGAATTCAATCCTCATTCATTCATACATGTGAACTAATACTCATACATATGATCAACAAGTAATCTTTATGAATTTGGGTATTACGATATCCTGGCATTTCCAATTCAATCCGATATAACACTTGAAACTCACTTGGCTGAGTTCGCGAAAAATTCACACACAATCTCATAGCATGGAAACCCTCATACATTATTCATCCATACTTACTACATAGAAGACTAATATATAGTTGGGGTATTACATTCTCCCCTCCTTATAAAAATTTGTCCTCAAATTTTCTCATAAAGAGGTTAGTCCTCAAATCATGAATTATACTCACTAGCATGCAAACCATTATACTTTCCCATCACTTATACAATCTTTATTCTATTTACATGATCAAGTCTTATAACGCATCTTATACATATCACATCATCATACACACAATTATTATGCAATCATGGATTAACTACTCATTATCATTCGTACTCTTCATAGTCACAAATACATATCATGTTCATTACACTTGTATTAGTCATTACATATCTAAGTTCCATCATTTAATATAAAACACTAATCTTATATAGTCATATTACATTCACATGTATCTTTACATATTAAATATCCATATTGTCATATGAACTCATCATGGTCTTTGGAATCTTTTAGAACTCTCTTCCTCGAGGGCAATCTTTGATGAAATGACCAGGCTTACCACATCTTAAACATGCCCTCGTAGCAAATCTATGTCTTCCTTCATGCTTCTTCTTACAAGTAGAACATGTAGGATACTCATATTGATGCTGCACCAAACTAGATGTACTCATAGCTCTTGAAGTAGCATTCATTGTAGTATTCTTAGTCCAATCTTGAGTTTGACCTTCCTCTCGAGGTCAACTCCGACTCATAATTGAAGCCACATTCCCATATGTCCTCACTTGTGAGCTACTTTCTCCTTTCTTGCTTTGACTACTCTGACCTTTAAACTTCTTCTTTAATTCTTGGTCCTCATATGTTCTTTCTTCCTCATATATTGCCTCTAACTGCTTAGCTTTATCTATCAACTTTGATAGAGAAGTAAACTCTGTAGCACATAAAGCATTATATAATAGGAGTATCAATCCTCTATTGAATTTGTTAATCCTTACTGCCTCAATTGGAATAATCTCCTGTGCATACTTGCTCAATCTATTAAATTCCTTAGCATACTCAGTTACAGTCATGCCCTTTTGCCTCAACTTTTCAAATCGAACTCTTCTATTCTCTTTTTCACCCTCAGCCAAGAATTCATTCATTAGCTCTTGCTTAAACACTTCCCAAGTAGGAGGATTTTCTCCGTATAATCTATCTTCCATATTTTTCCTAAACCAATCTCCTGCATAACTATTCAACTGAACTCCCACTAGTTCTATCATTCTAGCATCTGAATAGGGTAATCTTCGGACTAACTTATCCATTCTTTCAAGAAATTCTTGTGGGTCCTCATCTTCTTCACCTTTGAATTCTGGTGGTCTTAACTTTCTAAAATCATAGATGGAAACTCCCTCATCATCTAACATTATTCTTACTACACGTCTAGGTGCAAGCACATATGGGGGAGGCGGATCTTGTTGCCTCTCTCTTATCATTCTCTCTCTAAGGAGTCAATTTTCTTCCCGTAACTCCCTCATCTCTTGTCTCATAGTATCCATATTCTCTTGGGGCACATGCTCATCTCTTACTCTCATATGACGTCGATTTCTAGGCGACATCTATATAAGAACACACATATATAAAAGGAATCAATACATACGATATCGCAGATCTATCATAAGGAATGGCATCAATTGACATGAAAAGACATTCCTAAGCTCACTGGTGTTACACATGACCTATGACTCACCTTGCCTCATATAGTCTATTCTAGACTTTAACCTTTGCCCTGATATCAACTTTGTCATGACCCAACTTATGAGTCGCAACGGTCCTAGGATATGGGTAGGCATAAGGCCACCGAAAACCCATAGAACTCATACATACTATACCATCCAATATAATATCATGCGATTAAACCATAATCATCTTTTGATATTACATCATATCATTTCATATCCTAAGATCAGAACCTGAACACATATACACTTATTCTTCTCATCTCATACTTATCAATAGCATCATAGAATTTATCAATTTAATCATGCATATACTCTTTCCATATAACTCTTACCATATACATATCAATTACAATATTCTTTTAACACCCATGGAGCTACTATAACAACTGTTACATATATATACACATCTACAATGATTAACACTTTACTTTAATATGAAATCCTCAAGTGAAGAATGATGCTTGAGGAACCACTTGCTCACTATGCTAGGCTCCTGAAAGATGGAATCACTAATGAGATAAAGCAGTGAGTAAATAATATGCTACTATATTAAATCATTTGATTAAACCGTTTTACAAATCGAAATAAATCGTTTTATTATAGTTTGATTTTTATAGGTAAACTGATTGGTTTGGTTCACAAATTCTTCAAATCACCATTTTTAATTTTAATTTGAAATATTTTTCTAAATCACATCAAATCAAACCGTGCACACCTCTATATATAAATGCACAATACAAATTAAAATCAGTGTCAAAATGGGTTCAACGAATTCATTCTTTTTTAATATATATTGGGAAAAGGGGAATTCGAATATGAATTTATTATTCAAATCGCATATATGATTATCATTAAGTTATATTTTAGTGTATACGAATTCACTCTAATTATTAAGTTAATATTTTAGTGAAGAGTAATGATATGGTGAAGGTGAACTGAAGACAACTAACATTAATTTTTCAATAGATTACATACTTTTCAACTAATTAAGAACTAGATATTCCTTGCAATGTGTGCTATAATAAAATTATATTAAATTATTATTATATTTTTAAAATTATTATATGAAATATAAATATAATAATAAAAACCTTGAGTTATAATGTAATATATTTGCACATATTACATTAGAAAAAAATAATTTAATATATTATTAAGGTAAATATATTTGCATACCAAAAATATAATTTAATGA
>CATKHJ010884652.1:0-13585 GCA_949750685.1 Vernicia montana
TATATATATATATATATATATATATATATATATATATATATATATATATATATATATATAACTCTTATTGAAACTTCAAGTCAAAATTTATCAGCCATAAATATTTATACATGATAGGTGTTGAAAGATAAAATTAGTTAAGTTTTAATTGGGTCCAACAAGAACAAAGCCCATCTAGGAGACTGCCACTTATGGGCTTATGGTATGACCTCAATTGATAAATCAGCTTACTCAAAGCTTAGGACTTGTCTAACAAGGCAACAATTCATCCTCGTCCTCTTCCTCGTCATAGAAGTTCAGGACTCATCTGATGAGGCACTAGCATTGCTCGCGAGGACTCATCTTCGTCTTTGAGGGTCATCCTCGTAAAGCTTGAGTAGCAATCAACTTGCCTACTCTCATATCAAACTAAAACTCTACTTTCCTTCTGAGCTCACTGACTCAACTCGTCCATGTGTCACTGAGTAGAGCACTGTAGCAGTTGTCACTTATCGAACACGTAAGGCGAGGCACGTTAGGATAAAGCATGTCTAGTGCAGCGCCATTTACCTTGCAATAAGTGGTGTTGCCACCTTGATAGTGGCCAAATACATGCACGGTGCCGAAATTGCTAAAATTATGATGATCACTTGTCCCATCAAGTCAGATTAATTCATCATTTCCCTTGGGATGCTATTGATGCAACTTTCCCTCACCTAACGGTAAACTCAAACAAGTATAAAAAATGAGGCATACCACTATTTTTAGGTATCTGATCCTAGATCCTCTTATCTCTTTTCTATCAATAAATAGACTCTCTAAGAGCAAAGAAGAAACTTTATCTTCTTCAAGGATTCTTAACTCCACAGTTTCTAACTTAAGCATTAAAGGGTCTTTAGCTTGGCCCCTTTAATACAGTTTATTCATCTTGCAGGCCCATATCCAATCTATCTAAGAAAAAGTTTGATCCATCACCTTTGTCACATCCCACTTTCGGGATGGATGGTTTTAGGGCATGGATAGGCCTAAGACCAACGAAAACTCGTATAACCCGATCATATTAAGAAACCAGTACAATTCAAGCAGTATACATAACTTTCCCAAAACACAAAACTTGCAAGACAAGTTACACTTCTAATAATTTTCTTCCCTTATATCCTCAACTTCACAGCCAATACAAATCCTCCCAATATTTTTCTCACATATAAATATTTATTTTCAAGGTCATTCTCACACATCAATATTTAACAATACTTTTATATGAAATAATCCATTAAGTCATTCACTAGCATCATTATACATGTTAAATAATTTACAATACTAACTTGTGATTTTTAGGTGCCATGAAGCATCTAGATATCACACTAATTTTATTTACATATGTTTTCTTACAACTAATTATACGATCATCAAAATACATTATCCTATCCTTACATTGACTTCTAGCATCAAGTAAATAATAAAACTTGAGCTTCACTGATAAATCTTTATTCCTGTAAAAAAAAAAAAAAAATAGGGGAAGGGGAGCGAGTAAAACTCAGTAAATGCATTCTAAACAATTATGCACATGGGGTTGGTTCACTCGATTTACTACAATTTGATTTCACAATAAAATCAAGAATTATATATATATAATAATGATGATAATATTAAGAACGATAGTAATGAAGGCAATATCAATAACATTGGCATTAGGGTTCAGTAGTAAGAACAATAATATCAATAACACTAGCACTAAAATTCAGTAGAAAGAATGACAATATTAAGAACGATAAAATGAAGGCAATATCGATATCACTAGAACTAGGGTTCAGTAGTAAGAATAGCAATATTAATAACACTGACACTAAGGTTTAGTAGAAAGAATGACAATGTTAAGAATGATAACAATGAAGGCAATATCGATATCACTAGCACTAGGGCTCAGCAGAAATCTGAATTCACTAGATGAGCGCGAAATTTTTCATCGCTACTCATCAACACTACACTAGTGGCAGAGGCTTTTCTTTTGGAGTAATACCACAATGTAAGGTTAGTTAGAGCTTACGGCTAGGGAATTCAAAATTTCTCCTAGCAAGGGTCACTTCATTGTACACAAAGTCCAGTATTTCCCACACCGAAAAAAGGGGATCTCTGCCTTTAGGAACAATAACCCTGTACCATTTTTGGTACTTTAGAGAATGTTCAATTAACACTGAGAAATGTTTAATTCACTAATATATATGAAAATATAATTACGAAAAATCAATGGAGCACTAAAACACTAGAATTCTATTGGAATTCGGGCAATGTACAATATCACTGTAAAAATATATATATATGGTTTTTAATGCAATTTCAAGTAAAGATTTAGGTATTAATAATAATATGGACAATTCAATCAAAGAAGCAAATGACAATTCCATGTACATAAAAGCATAGAATACACTCACTTGTTTGCACTTGTCTTCACTAAATTTCCATCAATTACTCTATGTGAGGATTTCCTTCCTCCTCAAGATTCTCTACACACAATACATGCACTCAATAAGTTTAATTTGCATAAGCAAGTTCATTAAAACATTAAAGTTTAAAATATGTTATAGGATCTTTTCCTAACCCAGCCCCACTATTTTTGTCATTTCTTTAGTTACACTATTCCAACTGGAACAATTCATTTTTTATATGAAACTAGACTTATAAAGGTACATTTCATTAGTTTAGACCTTGAATTAATTCTACTTGTAAAGTCCTCAAATTTAAGGTTGAATGTCAGACTTTCTGTCAGTCAGAGCACCCTGCAGCAACCATTTTGTATCTCTATATCTCCTAACCTACTTAGAGTATTGCTCTGAAATTTTTACAGAAGTTAGATGGAATATGAAAATTAATTTCTCATGTTTTGATTATATCAAATTATCATCCGAGATTACTCAAACCTAGCCTCCAATTTTCTATAATTTCAGGGTTGTTTGCAGGAAGCAGTTTCTTTCTCCTTCTCATATCTCCAAAAATAACAAGAATTAGCTTAAACTTACCTTTATATAAATAAACTAAAGACATCAAGCTACAATTTTAATTTTTTGACTTTCCTCAAATTCGTGCTCCCTAAGGTTCAATTTTCCCTCTCAAGTTTCAGTACTTCCAAACCCTCAAATCTATCTACTTTGGTTTCTTATGTCCTTTATCCTATTCTTCTATTCTGTGCTCCTTTCCACCAAAACCACTTCAATTAGATCTTTTTCATTCATTAACTCATCTTTTACCAACTCCAAAAATTCATTTCTCCACCTCCAATGCAATCAACACAATCAACATCAATAATTCAATCACACAATCATCACACAACACACATATATATATAGATAGATGAAAAGAGCTATGTTAAATCATAATCTTACCTACAAATTCTCTTCTTTTTCTTCTTCTTTTCTCTTACTCTTTCTTTCTCCCTTTCCTTAGCTAAGGTTTTGATAAGTTAACAAAAAAATGAGTTTATCTTCTCATCTTACTTATATTTTTCCTTTTCTTTTTCTTTTTATGTTATTACATGGAATTTTGGCAGTTTATTTACCATTGTTTTCCTTCCCATGGCCGACCATCCACATGTTATTTCATTTTTTTTAATTAGTCAAAATGTAATAATTATCTTTTTAAGGAAAATTACCTTTTTGCCTATAACTTTACTACTCTTTCTAGTTTTATTCTAAAATTATTTTTAATTTCTAATTTAGGATTCTAATATTATTTTTAGTTAGTTCCTTAATAATTTTACTTAAATTAAAATATCCGAAAAATTCTGCAAGTCGCTATAATACTAATAATGCGTACACTATCCCGATTTCCTTAATCGAGCGCCATATAAATTCATAGATTCCTAATTTTCTATTTTTCTTCTTACACTCTTCATTTCATTTATTTCCATGTCAAATCTAGCTCCTCTGATACTTTTCCTAAAATCCTCTATCTTATTTCATACAGTCAAAGGCTCGATTTCTATACCGATACTAGTTCAATGCTCTGATTTCCACAACCGTCATCTATACTCTTTCACTCCTACTTTGATCACTTCCCTTCGACCTTGACATTCAAAGTGAACTCAGGGTCGGGGTGTTACAACCTTGGTCGTAAACCGATCAAATTGGCGCCATCTGTGGGGAACGTCTTCTAACTCTTTCTTGGATCATTATTTTTTTTCTTTTCTTTGAGGTTTGCAACATTTGTAATCCTTTCTTGGTTCCTTAAACTACAAGGAACATACTCTATAGCCTGCAAGCCAACTTATTTGTTCTACTAAACTAACCAAGCCATATCATACTTGGTATCCTTCCCCTCTAACAAGATGACTCACATTCATGAAGAAGAGCCCTCAACCTCATGTCAAATCCCTGCTTGGGAGTTTATTTCCCCTGAGACTCACACACCCTTACCCTAAGATGCCCAACATTCCTAGAATATTGTCCCTCTCATTGCATCAGTCTTTGATCTAAATGCTTCCCTACAACTCATAAGTATTGTAGCTACTCATATCAACTCAGCCATGCAAGCCCTTGTTGATGGGTCTATCATCAAACACCTCACAACCATAAGGTGTGTCGAGTCCAAGAAACCACCCTACATGATGGTGTAGCTCTGTGTTTGGATTTTGAAGGGGAGAAGCAAGAAGCTAGGGGAGTGGATGGACACCAAGCAGGAGAAAGAAATGAAGGAGGAAGGGTGAGATATGAAATAGTAAGAGCAAGAAGGGATGATTCACACCGAAGAAAGGAGGAGAGGGAAAGAACGCCCTCTCGATAAAAGGGACACATGGATGAAAGAGAATGTAGCATGCGTACAAATACATGAGGGCATTACGAGGAGGAAAAGCGACCTCGTCATGATAGAAGAGGTGAAGACAAGAAAGGTAGTCAAAGAGGAAGTAGAATTATAAAAGAAGAAATAGAACGACAAAGGAATTGTTTAAAGAAACAATCCAGGAGAAGAGAGAGGAGAGAGAATTAGATAGTCCAATCTGAAGTCTCTCCCGAAAGGAAAATTCGAAGAAAGCAAGAAGCTACCAGCAAGTAAAACTCCTTAGAAATAAAGGAAGAGATTAAAAAAAAAAATTGGAGGAACTAGACGGAGAAAAGGAAAAAAAAAAAAGGGATGGATAGGAGCTTGGTGCTCATTTTTAAGTCTCCTTTTATCAAAGAGATCTGTGAGTACATGATGGCAGATAAGTTCAAACCACCTGTGCTGAACAAGTACGATGGAGAAATAAATTCTAAAGTCTATATCTTGGATTATAAACATGTTGTCAAGATTTAAACAACAAGCGATGAAGTGCTATGTAAGGCTTTTGGAGGGTCCTTAGAAGGAGCAACAACGAGGTGATTTGATAGCCTGACAGAAGGGAATATTGACTCATTCAGGCATCTGGCGAAAATGTTCATGCATAGATTCGCCCCCTAACATCCCAATAGATAAGAGAACACAGTCCCTTGAAACTGTGACACAGAAAGAAGGCAAATTATTAAGGAATTATTGTGAGGCCTCGCCCAAACACCGGGGTCCGGTCTCCTAGGGAATCAGAAATACTCTTTCGAGTCTGATCTCATGATTAGAAGCGGCTATCATTTTATTTGGTGAATTGATTTGACTTTTGGAAAAGGATTTGAGAGTCGCCACCCTAATTTATTTAAATGAGAAAATTAAGAAAAAAACCTAATTTGACTCCAATTCATTAAGTTTTGATTAATTTGCCCAATGATAAAATCATTAGCCTTCGAACCAGGTTGAGCTCAGAGACTAGGTTTTTAGTTCTAAATTCGACTCATAAGTTTAATTTGACTTAAAAAATTGATTTTATGGTTGACAAATATTAATGGCGATTTATGATTATTACAAAATTACGGATGCATGGAAAATAAAGAGCAAGTAATTAAATATCCACAAGTAAAAGAGAGTATTTCCTCTAACACTTATGGGTACTAAGGAAATCACAAGGTCACTCATTTACCCCAAAATAATTAACTTAATTACAATGGAATTAAATACAAATATTTACTAAATATAGTGGAAATGGATTGATTGGGGATTTGGAATTAAGGTTTGGCGTTCAATTTCAAGCGTGCCTATGTATCCCATTAGATGGGGATCAAAACCCATGTAGTTCATTCCACTATGAGGTGGAAGGGTTTAGGGATTGATATGATTGATTTGATTTGATTGGGGGAGATTTTGGAGTTAGTGGGAGAAGATGTTATACCTTCTCTTGGGAGATTTTTTAAGGATTGATCTGATTGATTTGATTTGATTTGAGGGAATTTTGGAGTTAGTGAGAGAAAATATTATACCTTTTCTTTGGGAGATTTTGAGTGGAACGAGGTGTATTTCCGGACCAGAGTTCTGTTTTACCGGCCTCAAAAATTGAGGATCTTACTTAAGAAGAGTAGATTTAATTAATTAATTTAGAATTAATCCAAGGAGAAATAATCCTAATTAGTTTCCAATCAAAGAAAAATGAAACTTTTAATTACTAGTTTAATTAATTAATATTTGAAATTAATTAACTAATCAATTACTTAATTTTTAGTTAAAATTAGCTAAAAATTGAGACTACTCAAAAAGAGTATAGAAGACTAATTAGAAAGAGAGAGAGAGAGCAAGTGGATAACCATCTACAAAATGCTCAAGGTGTGTAGAAAAATGGTAGAGAGGAGGGGGTATTTATATGGAGAGTGAGGTAGGGGTAGTTAAGGAAGAGAAAATGTGAAAAGACTAAAAGAGTAGGGCTGATAGAGGTTGAAAATCATGTTGGAAAGGGAAAAGAATGTCATTTTGGAGGTGCAGGAGGGGACCAGCCGTCGGACAGCCCGGCAGCATCGTTCGTGCTTTCGGCGGCTGCTAATGTGGCAGAAGGATTGTCATTACGTATGTCCAAAAATTGAGGTAGTGGGCAGTGCCGCTGGGTGATCTGGCGAAGCTTCGAAAGTTTGGGTTGCTCCGCCTGAGCGTCCGACGGCTGCTGACGTGAAGGGAAGGACTGTCAGTACGATGCCCAAAAATTGAGGCAACGGGCTGCGCCACTAGGTGATCTGGCGGCACCACTGTTTGATGCTTAGGCGGCGCTGCCGGTACCTCCGATGGACGGGCACTTTTTTTATTTTTTGGGGCTGTTTTTCAAGGCTTCCTGGTCAGTTTTGGGGGTATTCAGAAGTCTGAAAAATTACTAGTCTGTGTCGGTGGGCTCAAAATTAATTATCGAATAATTTGACAGTCAGTTTCGAGAGAAGTCTGATAGGTTTCGAGAAAATGTTGTTCGATATAGAAAGTCTGGCCAAGTTCAGAGTGATGTCGTTCAGTGTTGAAAAATTAAATAGTTTACTTTTCAAGACTGTCGTACCAGCTCTGTGTAGCGCACTAAACTTAGCAGGTGACAAGCTGCAGCCGCATCATGAGAGTGCAAAATTGAGGGTTCACAATTATGTGGCTCGGTTTAATAGAAAAGCTTTGAAAATCACAAAACTTGACCAAGCGATTGCAATGAGGCCCTTCAAAATGGTACTATTCATCGTGATTATTTCAAAGCCTTATGCACACATATGCCACGTACTTTGGAAGAGGCGATAATAATTACTCATAAATATATTAGGCAAGATGATGCCTATGTCTTTAGCCAATTCTCAAAGAAAAAAAGGAAGGAGGTAACAATGACGAAGACCGAAGGTGAAAGAGGAAGAGAGAAGATGACAGAGAAAGAAAAAGAGAAAAGAATAAAGAAAGGCCTCTGAGTAAGCACTTTGATGTCAAAAAATACACACCCCTCAATACGAGCCCAACAGAAGTCTTTGCAACTTTTAAAGACCAGAATATCTGGCAACAACCTAAGCCCATATATAGGCCACATAATAATAGGGATAAATTTTTCCTTTTCCATAATACCTATGGACAAAACACCAACGATTGGAGACAACTAATAGAGGAGATTAAAAGGCTGATCAATCAAGGGTAATTGGAGAAATTTGTGAAAAATGGAAAGGCAGAAACCTAGTCGAACAAAGATAAAGGCAAACAGGTTCTCAAAAATGGGTCAACTAGGGTTATTCATTTACTTACTGGGGGACCTAGGGAAAGACCACTGCTAACTATAAGCTTGTAACTGTAAATATTGTTGAAATTCCTTATACTAAGAATGATCAACACCTCAAAATGTACTATAAATGAAAAGCAAAATGAAAAATGCCTTTTATGCTCCACTCAAAAATTGAAAAAATACTCCTTGCACCATTAAAAAATTATGTATTCAATTGAGTTAAAAAGTCCTTTATTCATGAGGCAGATACTTCGAAGACCTTTAGGTGAGGTGGATTTCTAAGTCCTCTATCAGTGAGACATCAGAGACCTAGTAAGGCTAGGCAAAAGTTCGCGAGACAACTCCTTGCAAAAGGGAAAAAGACCTAGTAAGGCTAGGCAAAAGTCCGCAAGGCAACTCCCTGCAAGAGGGAAAAAGACTTTGCAAGTCTAGACAAAAGTCAGCGAGGCAATTCTCTGTAAGAGGGAAAAAGACCTAGTAAGTCTAGGCAAAAGTCTACGAGGCAACTCCCTGCAAAGAGGGAAAAAGACCTACTAAGGCTAGGCAAAAGTTTGCAAGGCAACTCTCTGTAAGAGGGAAAAAGACCTAGTACGACTAGGCAAAAGTTCGCGAGGCACCAAAGACCTTTAAGCGAGGTTAGTTCCTAAGTCCTTTATTAACGAAGCGAGGCGAAATCCTAAAGTCCTCTATTGACGAGGCGAGGCGAAATCCTAAAGTCCTCTATTGAGGAGGCGAGGCAAAATCCTAAAGTCCTTTATGGTGAGGGGAGATGAAATCCTAAAGCCCTTTACTAAATAGGTGAGGCGAAATCCTAAGTCCTCTATTAATGAGGCTAAGGCAAAATTCCAAAGTCCTAATTGACGAGGCACATTCTTTTAAGACCTCTATCAGTGAGGCATGTTAATGACTAAGACCTTTCTTAAGAAGGCATACTATGTAGAGGCATTTAAGGAAGAATGATCTTGAAGCTGTATAAAAGATATGAAGATTTGAAAAATTTGAAGCTGTTTGGAAGATTTGAAGACTTGAAGCTACTTCGAAGACCTAAAGCTATTAAAAACCATAAGACCACACTACGATGTGGTAATCACACAACTCGCTTCTTTATCCGGGTATCATATTACCTCGACATCGAACCCTTCAGCTAGCATCTCTATTAAGGCGTCCAGCTGCCTTCAATACGCGCTTTTCAACTTGCATACTTATTTAGGCATCCAACAGTCTCCACACCGAGCTCATCAGATCACCACTTTAATATTGAGCTTGTTAGTTTGTCTCCTTTATATGCAGTATCGATGAATCTTATTAGGTTAAGATTATTTGTCTACTCCCTAGTTCGCTCCTTTATATGCTCAAATCGAACTAGGAAATGGGGGGCCTTTGATGAGGGATAAAATTAGCTAAGTCCTAATTAGGACCAACAAGGACAAAGCCCATCTAGGAGACTTCCACTTATGGGCTTGTGGTATGACCCCAGTTGGTAAATCAGCCCACTCGAAGCTTAAGACGAGGACTTCGCCCTCGTCCTCATCATAGAAGCTTAGGACTCATCTGACGAGGCACTGACCTCACACTCAAGGACTCGTCTTTATCTTCGAGGGTCGTCCTCGTAAAGCTTAAGTAATAATCAGCTTGCCTACTATTTTCATACTAAAGCTCCATTTTCCTTATGAGCTCACCAACTTAACTCATCCAAGGGTCACTGAGTAGGACACTGTAGCAGTTGTCACTTATCGAACACATAAAGGGAAGCACGTCCTGATAAAGCATGTTCGGTGTGGTGCCCCTTACCTTACAATAAGTGGTGTTACCACCTTGACAATGGCCAAATACACGCATGGTGCCAAAAAAGCTGAGATTAGGATGAGCACTTATCCCGTCAAGTCATAGTACTTTATCATTGCCCTTGGGATGCTACCGCATACAACTAGCCCTCACCCAACAGTAAACTCAAGCAACTATAAAAGATGAGGCAGACCATTATTTTTAGGTATTTGATCCTGGATCCTCTTTTTTTTTTATTTATTTTTTTATCACTAAATAGACTCTCTAAGAGCAAAGAAGAAATGCTATCTTCTTCAAAGATTCCTAACTCCACAACTTCTAACTTAAGCATCGGAGGGTCCTTGCTAAGCTAAGGCTGGGCCCTTTTCATATAGTTTGTTCATCTTGCAGCCCACATCCAATCCAAAAAAGAGTATGATCCATCACCTTAGTCATAGACCGATTAGTAGGAATTAAGACTTACGAATATAAAGGACAGTCCATGATTATTTTTCTAGCAACAAAGACTCAGCCATAAATATTTATATATAGTAGGAATTAGGACTTACAAATATATGTATATATATATAAGATAGTCTATAATTATTTTTATAGCAACAAAGACTCAAAGGGCATGTCCCTTGCCTCTATAAGGAAATTTAAGCTTTGCTCTCGCTTTAGAATTCCTATTTTGACCAAAAGTAGAAAAGATGACTTAGCTTGTTGGTGTCATTTTTATTTTTATCTTATATGAAAATTTTACATCTTAAATTGTGATAAATTAAGAGTAATATTGGACTCGTCTGATAATCAAAACTTGGATGATCTACCTGAAGATATTGGAGAATTGACTAACCTGCATTACCTTAATTTTTCTGAGAGGTAGAGAGACCAATCTGAGAAGTGAAGATAGAGCTTTGGAGCTTTGAGTAGGAGTCTGGAGGTTGCAATTTTGGCAGTAAGAAGAGAAGTTGAGAGGGAAAAGTTGGAGTTGTTATATCATGCACTTGGGTCCACGATGCATCATAGACCAGGCGCCCTTTATATGGTCCCAACACACAACAAGTGTTAATTTTTTTTTCAACGTGGCGCGCGCATGATACACATATACGCGATAATTTTTTATTTATTATTTTTTTATGATGAAGCGAATCAAGTATATGTTAAAACTATAAGCATCAATCATAAAACTACAGATTCATAGGTTAAAAACAAAAGGTTCATAAGTTATAAACTATAGGTTCATCATACGTATACCTAAGATTCATACCAACCAAACAGTCAGCAGGCAACTATGAGAATTAAAAGAAGACAAGATCAATTTATGTAAAAGAAAAAGAAATTAAACTTGTTTCAAGTTGCAGAAACTTTCACAAACGGCAAAAACATAGTCAAAAGCTTGGACAAAAGACAAAAACGGAGACTTCCCTTCTTGATCTACAATTTCTACAAATACCCATTTCACCAAATCATCAAAAGTACTCAAATATTAAAATAAATAAATAAATAAATAAAAGAAAAAGCCTCACCTCATAAAACTCAACTTTTAATATTCACTCACCATTATTACCAGGGGCAAAGCTAGAATTTCAAATTAAGGGAGGTAAAATAACATGAAATTTCCATTTAATTTTTTTACATAATACATATAATGTAAATAAATTAGAAACTTAAACAATTTTTAATAACTAACATCCTTTGTTTATAAAAAAAAAATAATAATTACAATTGTTCGTTATGACTTTTCATGCATGCTGTAAATAACAAATTTTAAACAAATTAACAGGCAATTCAAGAAATAAGAAAACCTAAAAAAATTAAAATTGAGAAAAAATCAATTTAAGTAGATTTGAATGATAACAATTAATAAATATATATTCAACTAAAAAGATTGATAAATTAAATTTTAAAAATAAAAGTTATTCACCTTATTCTCAAAACTCACAATTGAATTTGTACTTGTTTTTTTTTCTCGTCTTTTTTTTTATGTGTGTTGTACGGTAATGACTTTTAAAATAATAAAGAAAATTGTGTGTTTTTTTTTTTTTAATTCCACTAAACTCTTTATACGAATTAAAAACTATTTGTCTTCTTAGATATTTTAAATCAATTAAAGTAAAAGATCAAAGTGTCTCTTAAATTTTTTTCTTAAACTAATGATAAAGGGTAAGTCTGAATTTTTAAGAATGTCAATTTTAACTTTTAATCATATTACTAATACTATATTCTAAAAAATTTAATTATTCCCTTCTATTGTGAGTAACTTCGTCAATGATTATTAAAGTGCATATTTTTTAAATTAATAAAAAAAAAGCTAAATGTTATAATTAGACTAAATTATGAAAAGCTCTATAGTAAAATTCCTAGTTCCCAAAGAAAAATCCAAAATTAGCAATTTTTTTTAATTTTTTTTTTAAACTGCTGCTGTTTTCCTAGATAAAGACAATCGAATAAAATTTGATTGGAAACCTAAAAAAAAAAAATTAATTAATTAATTAAAAAAAAAGAGATTCCGTGGGTTAGATGTGACCGACTGTCTCAGTTTTGCTTCCTTCCCCCTAATCCCATCACATGCATTTTTAATTACCATTTTCTCCTTTGACCAACAACTGTAAAGACTGTGCATTCACTTCTATTTTATCACTAAATTACCTTTATACCCACCATTTACAATTGTTGAAGTAAATATTCCACAAAAATAAAAATAAAATAAATACAAATTATTGAAGTATGTGTTTCAACTTTCAACACAATTTCTCTAGTTAGAAATTAAATTTACTTTTAAAAAATAAAAATTGAAAAATATTATGACTCGTAATATTTTGATTTATGTAATAGAGAAAAGAGTTATTAAATTAATAATTCAATGATTGAGTATTTGTTTTGTAGTATAATAGATTTGAAATTTGAATTATAATTATTTCATTTTCTTTAAAAAAAATTTGATTTATAAAAAATAAAAAAGATAAATTTAGCACTTGTAAATAATCTAATTGTAATGTATTAATTGAATAATGAATTTAAATTTCAAGCCCTTCTTAATATTAGGAAAAAAAAAAGAATTTATGGCTATGGAAGGGATATGGATGGTGCTTTTTTTTTTTTTTTTTTTGCCAAATGTGCATATTTTTCATTTGAAGATGGTGGGTTGGTGCTTGTAAATACTCTCTCTGTTTCTTAATAGATGACGTTTTGTGAGTTTAATTTTGTTTCATATTATTTGACGTTTTTTTTTTTTTAATGTACATTAATTTTTTTTTTAAATTATACCCTTATTTATTCTTTTTTAAATTAAAGTAATATTCTTAGAGTATTTGAAGTTTAAAATTAATATAGTTTATTTAATTATATAGTAATAATTATTTAACACATTTTTAATTATTGTATAAAAATCTTAAATAATATCTATTTAAAAATGAAGAGAGTATATCATAATGCAGCATTTATATGTCTAGCAATGATTGAGACCTACCAAAATGTCATGCCAACACCCCCATCATTGCTTGGGACTCAACACCCTTTAAAACAAAATTAATGTTTTTTACTATTTTTGTTCTTATTCTTGTGAAGTTTGAGCTACAATTCTAAAAAAGTAAAAGAAAAAATAATCACTTTCAGAAAACAATTGATACTACCAAAATAAGTTTGCAAAAATATCTTTTACATATAAACATAGTTTTCGAAAGCTAATTTATGTATTTTTTTTTTACCAAAATGTTTTTTCTTTTTATTGTCTCTTTAGTTATATCAAATATAAATACTATATGTATCTTTTTTTTTTTTAATTTT
>CATKHJ010884777.1:0-10785 GCA_949750685.1 Vernicia montana
ACTTGGGAGATTGCTCTGCTATTTTGAGTATATGGTATGAATGGTTATTCAGAAGTTTTCTCTAGAGCTCCAATGATTTTAAAAGTCTGTAATAATGAAGTTTAGATTATGGTATGCATGATGTATGATATATCAATTGCTTCAATCCATGCACTTAATTATATTTGAGCTGTAATGAAATTTAAATGGAAAATGAAGTTCAAAAGTAAAAAGGATGGAAAATATTTTCAGTATCAATTAATTGATCACAAATGTTTTTATGGCATGGGATTTATATAAGGGAAGTTTATGGTTCCGATTATGGGGTAATGATAACTGGTAATTAATGGAAGTTAAGTAAGGTAATAAGGTATTCTACAGATTTAGGTGACCTTAAGTCTTCTTATTCCCTAGGACCGTCGCGGCTCGAGAGGCGGGTCGTGACAAACCTATAATACTATTTCGATCTACTGAACCTCCTAATATATATATATATATCACTACAAGAAAATCATAATTTACCGACAAAATTATTTCCGTCGGTAAATTTAGTCAGTTACCGACGAAATACCGACGACATACAAATTTTTCTTTTTTTTTGCAATTACCAACAATTTACTAACAATTATTTACCGACTATAATTTTTTGTCGCTAAATTAAGTGATAAAGAATGGCGCAAAAAATTACCTATAAATTACCGACGATTTACTAACAATTATTTACCGACAAAAAATTTTCGTCAGTAAATTAATTCCAAAAAATTATGAAATTTTATTTATTAATTACCGAAGGAAATATTCTGTCGGTAATTAAAAAAAATAATTTTTTATTAATTACCAACAGAAATATTTCATCGGTAAAATAAAAAATAAATTTCACTTTTTTGTTAATAATTTACCGACTATATTTTTTTAATTACCGATGGAAATTTCTGTCGGTAATTAATAAAAAATTATTTTTTATTAATTACCGACAAAAATATCCCATTGGTAAATTAAAAAAAATAAAATTTCATAATTTTTTGGTAATAATTTACCGACTATTTATTTAATTACCGATATAAATTTCAGTCGATAATTTATAAAATAGTAGAACGAAATCGTGCTAATAACGTGTTGTAAATCGGCTTATTAGCTCAGTATATCAAAGACAATAAGAAGAAATATAAAGTAATAAAGTAAAGAGAGATAGAAAATTATGTGTAGAGAGAAAAGAAACTCCAAACTCTTCTTATTAGATTAACTCTAGCTTCCCTTATATAGAGGAACAGATAGGGTTTAGTGTATACAATATTACTGAAATAATCATATACTATAATCTCTTTAAAATATATACTCAAGGATGTTTAAGTAATATCCACATATAATAATTATATATAACACATTTTAAATTATAGGTATATTTTCATTTTAGAAGAATAGTTTAGATAGTATTTTACTAAAATATCCTTATTTATTTAATATTGGTATTGATAAACTCATTATTTAAATTAATTGTATTTATATTTTCAAAAATACATTAATTAATATCCACTAATAAAATAGTTGAGTTTCAAGAAATTAATATTTTTGGGTTGTGAGTTACTGCAATGGTACTTTTGAATTTTTTTTTTTAAATTAATCATTTAAACTAAATTAACATCTAATTCTTAATCCATGTGAAAAGTTAATTGTGCCTATCAATTTTGGACGGAGGGAGTACTAATTAGAATTATAAATTTTAGAGCTTAATTATAAAAATAAATTTTATTTTTATTTTTGAAAACTCCTTACCTTGGTTTAAAAAGCAAAGATAAAGGAAGGACAAAAAAAAAAAAAAAAAAAAAAAAGGAAAAGTGTGGAGAGAAAGAGATAATGGAGGTAACAGAAAGAAAAAAAAGGATCCATTTTTGTAACGTTAAGGGCATATCCATATCTCGAAAAATATTAAGTGTTAATCTGTCATTTTAAACAAATATTAAAGACATATTTACACATTTTCCCTTTAATTTTTATGAGACCAAACATAAATATAGACTTAATATAGTGGAAAAAATTAAAGCATTTTCAAAAATAAAAATATTCAGAAACATTAAAAATTAAAGTATTAATTTTATTTCTCAAAAAAAAAAATATTAATTTTATATTTTTACAAATTATTTGTTAATAAATATAATCAAACTAAGGCCTCTCTCTAGCTAACCGTCTCCGAATAGTCCTTTCTAGCCGTCGATGTTGTTTTTCCCCTTTTCTTTTTGGCTGATTTCTCTTTGATATTTGCTGTTTATCCAAAGACTTTCATTCTACATTTCAACAAAAGGAAAAATATCACGTGTGGAAAATTAACCCATAGATATTTTGAAGAACTCAAAGAGCATTCTTTACAGTATATTTGGTTTGTTTTGAAAACAGGAATGAAATACAATTTTTTAAAATACAATTCTATTTTCTTATTATTTAATTCATAAGAAATTTTAATATTTTACAACAATTTTATTTTTAAATATAAATTTTAAGTTATATATATATATATCAACACAAAAAAATGCATCGTTGAAAGCCTAAAATAATTCAATGATTAAGTATTTATCTCACAGTGTAAAAATATTATAGATTTAAATTATGATGATAATCTCACATTTTTTAAAATTTCAATGTAAAAAAAATAATAAGAGAAATGCTCATGAATATAAAAGTAATATCATATCCAATTCTATTTATATCCACATACCTCCAAAATTTATTTTCCCAGTATTATCATATCATGGAGTTTTTACTTTTGGTGCATAGATTTTGGATCTTGCATTTGTTTTACAAAACCATATAATATAATGGACCATTTTCCAACCATGTTTAAAAAAATCTAAGGTCCCTAGGCATGCAAGTATAGTTATTTTAGCTATTCATGGCCACAACTACTTTTGTTGAGTGGAAGAGTGTTTCATTACCAAATGAGACAATCTTGAAAATCTTCTTGTTCTACTTTGTCCAAGCATCAAAGCATGGCCTCCACTAAAAAGATATTTTTTAATATTAAAAGTTTAATTAACAATTAATTCACTATACGGTTGAATATTATATACTCTTCCCGTTTCATAATAATTGTCGTTTTAGAAGGATGCACACATATTAAAAAAGCTATTAAATATCTTTAATTTTAATTAATATAGATAAATACACCCTTATTTTCTCTCACCAATTAAGAAAAAACATATGAAATATTGGAATTGGAATTGGAATGAGGGTAAAATTAAAAAAAAGCTAATAAATGCTGCATTGAATTTCTAAAACGATAATTATATTAAACCAAAATTACTTTTCTAAAAAGACAGTTATTGAGAACCGGAGGGAGTATGTGATATTCATTTTGTCTCAAATTGATAATTTACTATTTATTTTTTATTCATTCTAAAATTTAATTTATTTTATTGGCAATATATATATATATATATATATATATATATATATATATATATATATATATATATATATATATAGTTTATTTTTTTTATTAAATATTAGTTTTATAAAAAAATTTATATATTACTTTTTGTTAATTGTATTAATTAACTATGTATTCTCTCTGTTCTAAAATATGTCTTTTTAGAGATTTTTTTTTTCAAAATATCTATATTTTAGGATTTCAATAAAATATTTATTATTTTTTTAAAAATTTATCCTCCCATTATTTATCCAGTAAATATTTGCATTAATTATTTTTATTTTTTCACATCAAAATAAATACTTGACGTTTTCCTATTATCTATAAATAATTAATTAACTTCTTCCAACTATACTCTTATTTAAATTTTCTCTATAATATAATAATTGTTCAACACATATTTGACATTCTTTTCTTTCCCAATATTCTTTGTTCTTGTAAATAATGAATATGATTGTTCATTGGCGGAAAATATATATATATATATATATATATATATAGAGAGAGAGAGAGAGAGAGAGAGAGAGGAGTAATTGATGACAGTGTAATTCTAATAGTAGTAATTGTTTGCTTTTATAAATCTACAAACAATAAGTAAGGAATTTCATTAATTAATGATAGTTTAGTCTTTTATATGTGTAATAAATCTAATTCTTAATTAGCATGAGAAAACCTTAAATGACAAATAATATGAGACATATGGAGTAATTTAATACTCCCTCCATTTCACAATAGATGATGTTTTGGAGGTTTTATTTTTTTTCACAATAGATAACGTTTTATAATATCAATAGTGTATTTAATTATTATTTTTTTCAATTTACCCTTTTTAATTTAATTAATGCATGATAAGATTTAGAGTTTAGAGAAATACTTAATAAATGTAATTTAGTATTTTTATTTACTAATTAAAGAGAGTTAATTAGTTTCTTAATACTTGTACATACCTCCAAAACGTCATTTATTGTGAAATAGAGAAAATAATTTTTTAATTTGCGTGTCGAAACCTTAAACGACATATATTTTGAAACGGATGATGTAATTAATTAATATATATTGAAAAAAGTGTATAAAATTAATGTGTTATTATTTTAGAAAATTTATATAGCATTAATAATTTTCTTAATATATGTATAAAAATAAAGTGAACTATCAATTTGGGATAAATGAAGCATGTTTCTAATTGTAGTGGCCTAAGTATATATAATAATTACATAAAATAGGTTTTGTATGGAATATTAGGTATAAATAATAATTATACGTGACATTAATTTTATTATTATTTTTATTAGTATTACGAAAGAGAAGAATCGAATACTGACTTTATTACTCAAATGTGTATACACTTATCACTAAACTATATTTTGGTATGTTCATTGATGCATATTGGTATGAACGGATCACTATAAGCGAATTACGAGTCTGTTTAGATACTAATCACCAGAGATAATGAGAGAATCGCCCATTCTTGCCAAAGATGATTCACGAAAACTATTGTGATCTCATACTACGTTTTCGCTTCCTGAAAAATAAGAAACCGCTATTCCACTACTTAGAGCAGTAATGATGCTATTTTCTAAGGGTTTGCACCTCAAGGCATTCACTATAAATACTCTAAGGTACTCCAAAAATCAGATTACACACTCTAAATATTTTATTCTTTAGTTTAAAGTAATCATCTAACTTAAATATTAGAGTGATCTACCAGACATATCGTCCGAACCCTTTAATTTATTGTCTTGCATAATTCAAACCCTTTAATTTATTATTTTGCAGAACTCAAATAGTTCAATCAACGCATAATGAGAGATCAATTTTTATTCTACTCACATCATTCGTTGCGATAAACGTGAAACACCACTTTTCACTATACTATACTTTAGTGTGCTCATCATTAATCTTCTTAGTTGTCTATCAAATCATCTTTATTTGGGGTGGAAGAAATATTAAAAAAAAACTTAATTGGGTTTTTATATTAATTGGTGCAATAAATAATAATTTGCATGGACTCACGTTTTAAATGTATATGATTAATTCAAATTTAGACATAAAATTAACTCTTTTTTTTTTTTTTTTTTTTTCCTTTCCACCACTGGTATTTTATTTTAGTGGTAGATTATCAATGGATTGATGGATGGATGATACTATTAAGTGCAACTTACATTTTAGAACTTAATTAAAACAATATCCATCGGATCGGATTATCAAATACTATGTGCTAGAAAAAGGTGGGCACTATTAATATTATTTAATGGGTTTAAAACCATGTGCTAGCCTAGAATAAATGGTGATTAGATCCCAAATTAATGTTAAAGAGGAATTTGTTTTTAAGATTAACATATGGAGAATTTTAGGTGATGCAAATTGTATTAAAAATGAATTGACCCAAATCAAGATAATTTAAACATATTATATAATAAAAAATAAATAAATAATAATTATTTTTATTTTATATCATAAGTTATATTAAAAAATTACATAATTATCTTTATTTTATCAAATACAATATCTCACTGGTGGCTAACCCTACTCAGGGTCAGTTTAAGAAACTAAAAAGGTTAGGAGACAATGTTTATTTCTTTTGTGCTTGGCTAGATACTTAGAGTCTATCTATATATCTTTTAATGGCCCAAAAAATGTACATGGGCCAAGAATTACGTCCATGTTTCAAAACAATTATTTGGGCTAGGAGGTTGAAACTGTAAACCCATTGCTCAATCTTATATTTTCTTCTTCATTGTTTTTTTTTTTTTTTTTTTGAGAAATTTCTTCTTCATATTTACTTATTTTAAAAGATTAAAACAATGCACATAAGTTTAATTTATTATTATCATATAAATTAATGCCACAGTTAAAAATCTTAATTTTTGGCCCCACTTAGCTCTAGTACATCTTCTTGATGAAAAACTCAATATTATTTAATTACCAAAGTAAAGTTTGATTTTTTTTTTAAAAAAATAAAAAAGAGGTAAAGTTTGAATCATAAATCAATGTTTACTTAGGAAATGTGGGGTTTATCACAATTAAAGAATTGCATACTTTATTTATTGTTTTCAGTTCCCTTTAAAAAAAAAAATTATCACAAGATTAAGTAAAATAGAGTAATGAATAAAATGTATAATAAATTAATAATTGTGATTAGTATAGGTCATTCAGGTATATTATATTGTTTAGTTATGGAATGTTAAGATGTAGCAATCAAACTCATATTCTCAGCAATTTTGTTTTCTTTTATACAACATGACAAATTCAATAATCTTAACACATCATAATATAATTAATTAACAATACCAATTATAAAAAAATTAATTTGATTTCCAATATTTATTTAATTTTATTGTCTTATATGATATGTATGGATCTCAAACTCATGAGAAGCTAGGCATCTGTAATTGAGATCTATCACATGAGGTTTCTATCTTTTTATCATGCTTGTTAAATGTCCTTATTCCATAGTTTGCTGTTCTATTAAAATTATTTGAACTTAATTGCTACTATACCTATATCTTATTTTATTATTAAATTATGGAATACAAAAATATGAAAATTTAAGCATTTTGACACAACTTAATTAGAATGATGATTAACAATATAATCATATAATTAAATATTTTTGAAAAATAAAGAATTTTCCAAGAAAATATGAAGATATATATGATTTATATTATTATGTACATTATACTACATATAGATAGATAGCTAGGGTTGGCTTATTACCTAATCTTGTTGGTCAACTATACTGAATTTAATAATTATAATCTTCAAAAGCATGTGTAATTAGCACCCTCATTGATTGTTGTAATGACTCTAATGCGGTCCCCCCTGGGATATTCAGGCCTGTCTATATGTTATTAGGGAGCTGTCATTATTATTTAAATGTATTAAGTTTATTTGGGTTAGGAGGAAAAGCAATATGGTAGCAGATTGGATAGCCTCTCAAAGATTATCAGATTGTCTCCCTCTTAATTGGTGTGTTGTTAAGCCATTGAGGCTTCTTGAACTGTTGTATGGTGATTTGGATTATCCCGTTTTAATGTAGTATTTGCTATGTTTTCTGGGAAAAAAAAAAAAAAGTCAATAAAGAAAGTACTTCAGTGCTTATTACCAGATCAGTTAGCTTATTAATTTGTTTATGTTGCTTTTCAATTAAAAACTGACATGAAAGTGTAAACTCCTCATAAATCATAATTAACCATTACGAACTAATTAATTAATTACAATCAGTTAGTATCTTGTTAAATTGTTACATGCATCAAAAGCAACCAAACTTGCACCCTAAGAATATGAATCAAAAGCATTAATTTCTTAATTTTGAACCTCTCCTGCCTCTAATAGACTAATACAATAAATAATTACAAAAAAAAAAAAAAAAAAAAAAAATCATATAATACATTGATTTACCAAAAATAATTCAATCTCATGATGACACTTCACCTTCACTTATGTCAATATTTCAGCCATAATTCATTGGAGATTAATTTAATCAACATATGGATCCATTCTATAATAAGTTTTAATTAATTACTTGATTTTCAAGAACTTGTATAAGAGAGATCTGAAAGAATAATTAACAAAAGAAAATAAGAAAAAATAACTCTAAACCTCCTTTTCCTACCATAGAAAAAATTTCAATGAAATGAATTTTCTTTTGTACATATATAGAAATTGTTTTTTTTTTTTTTTAAACATTTTCATTTCTTATATTCATTCAAATAAACTTAAACAAAAGAGAATGAAAAAAAAAAAAAAAAAAAAACCATGAACTCCAAAAGAAAATTTGAATTTATTACATGAAAATGGATCGAGGACGGTCTGATCCAACCATGGAAGGATAGCTAGAGAAAGAAATACCCATAACAGGAACAGCAAGACTAGCCTCCATTACAAGCCTTTGTTGATAAGACTCTATAGTAGCTCCAGCTTCCATTACATCTTTAATCAAATTTCGATAATATTCCTTAAGCTTCCTTAACATACATGTATATTGTAATTTTAGCAACCTTAGTTTCACCTTTCTTAGCATTCTCGATAAAAAAAATCCCCTTCTAGGCTTTTTGCCCCCTAACCGCACCGAGGGTAGTTTACGCCTTCGTAGCGAAATTCTCCGACGAGTAATCGGCCACCGGAAGGCGGTGATGAGATGGGTTTGATTGGGGGTTTCATCATCTACTAGAGCCATAAGAGTATGGTGGGGGAGTGGGGGTGATGTTATAAGAAAAAAAATAAGAGATAGGGGTGAGATTATATATTAGAGGTAGAGTTGACTATATGAAGACAAAGGCATCTTTGGGTAATTGGGAAATTTGTGGGTTTGAGAATTTAATTTGGATGAGGTCCACATGGGACTGGGGAGGTTTAACTTTTTAATTTTTTTTTTCTTGGCATTATAACAATAATAAAAAAAAAACAAATATTGCGTATAGAATTTTTCAAGGCACATTCTTAAATATATAATTTATCATTTGATTGATACAAATAAAATATATATATATATATATAATTTTCAAAATCTCTCATTTTATGATACTTCTTAACATGAAAATTTTCATTATTTTAATTAATGAGGAAAAAATCATTAAAATTTATAAATTTAATGTATATATGTGCGTATATCAAAATATAGAAATTGTGTAAATCTATATAACCAAAATTTTAAGTTTTTAATTTTATGAACTCTAGTAAATTTCATGGATTTTAAATATTTTCAATGTAGCCTTAAGAATTTATTTAATTAACCACTCTGGCTGTTATTTTTTATGGACTCTTTTTTTTTTAACCTAATTTATAACCGTTATATAACTCATTTTTAATCTTAATCATTAGATAAGACTCATTTATAACCGTCAAGATTAAAAATGAGTGATTTGATAATTATAAATTCAGATTTATCTATAAATCAAGTACACCATAATTTTTTTTTTTAATATAATGGATCAATCAAGTACGTGTCAGTACACAAGAATATGTTTACTGTTATAGATAATTATTATATGTGGATATTACTTAAACATTCTTGAATATATATTTTAGAGAGATTATAGTATAGGGTTATTTCAGTAATATTGTATACACTAAACCCTAACTATTTCTTTATATAAGGAAAGCTAGAGTTAATATAATAATAAGAGTTTGAAGTTCCTTTTACTCTCTACATATTTTCTTTCTCTCTCTTTACTTTATTGCTTTATATGTCTTCTTATTGTTTTTGATATGCTGAGCTAATAAGCCGATTTACAACACGTTATCAGCACGATATCGTTCTACTGTTTAAAATCAAGGTAAGTCAATTAATTTATTGATTTTTTTTTAAAATTTGGTGTTAGTATTGTTTATTAAAAATAATAATAATAATAATAATAATAAATTATTTTTTACGAATTCGTTATAAAAAGAATGATTTATTATGTCAATAATTTGTAAACAATGTCAAATTTGTTAACTAAATATATTGTCTATAATATGTCAATAATTTTACGAATTCGTTATCATAATATGTCAATAATTTGTAAATGCATTTTTTTTTTCGTTAAATTCTTGTATTCTAATACTCTTCTAGCGTTTTTTTTTTTTGTGCAAGTTAACAAAGTATATTATTATTATTATTATTATTGAGATATTATTATTTGATTTTATTTAATTAAACATAGTTCCTGAATAATTTGTATTCTAAAATTTTTGTAGAATTAAAATAAATTAATACAGTTCCTGAAGAACTAGTATTATCTGTAATTTATAAAGAATTTGTATTCCTATATAATTAAATAAATTAATACAGTTCCTGAAAATCTAGTATTATCTATAGTTCTTGAAAAACTAATTAAATAAACAAATAAAATATAAATTCCTGAAGAATTAGTACTCTAAGTTCCTGAAAAACTAAGTATCCTAAATTTATGGTACATTAGTATTCTAATTTGTTAAAGAACTGATACCCTACGTTCCTGAAGAACTAAATAAATTATATATAAGTTTTTGGAATACTGATTTAATTATGATACTATTCTTTTTAGAATAAAATTCAATCATGTTTAGAATCACTTCACAGCTGAAATTGTGTGGTGCTAAAGTTATAATATAATATGTTATAGAAAACATATATTATTTTTATGCCTCTAATATGCTCCTGCAGCAGCTGTATAGAGAGCAAAATTTATAAATATTATGAACTTATTGATTGTCTTCTAATGACTAAAAAGAATAATAAATTGCTAATGAGAAATCATTAAGTAAGGCCCACTAGTACAACAACAAGCCCTGAAGTGAATGTTGTAGATAACTAAAAGTTAAAACTCAAGAGTGAGATATTTTTGGTAGATCATGAGAACTTTGGAAGAGAAATAATCCACATAAAGGACACAACTTAGCTCAATCTGTAGACTTTCAGA
>CATKHJ010884840.1:0-14984 GCA_949750685.1 Vernicia montana
ATATTAAGACCAATATGTATGTCCAATATTTATAAGAGATATTGATTAACATTTTATATGAGATAACATTGGGAGGATTTGTATTAGCGTGAGAATGTGATATTGTATATGAAGTTGAGGTATAAAGGATTGTTATTTGAAGTGTTGATTTTATGTGCAGGTTGCATATCTTGGGTATGAGTTATATGTAGTCGGCATTTTGCCGGATTTTCATTAGATTGTAGTAGTGAGTATATTCTACGGGTGTTCGGTTCCATAGTGGTTACCCATACCCTAGGACAGTCACGACTCCTGAGTTGGGTCGTGACAGATTGCCATAAGGAAGCCATATGAATTGTTAGCTGTTAGTGTAATGTTAGTTGTTAGTGTATGTAATGTTATCTGTTAGTGTATGTAATATTAGCTGTTAGTGTAAATACAAATCACCATAGTCAATATTGTTAGGCTTCTTAATACACGGCACCTCTACACCCACATGCACTGCAACTAATTTTCACATACATGTCAGCTCATTCTCTTCTGTTAAGCCAATAATCAAGCCTGCAAATGTGCACAATAGATTACACCATAAGTCTATAAATAGGTTGTATATACTTTGTAAAATACACACAGAAAAAGATATATAGTAATTACATTTCTTTCTCTGAAAATTTCTTCCCTGGTAACATGGTATCAGAGCCTTTACATCCCAGTTAAAATCAAAAGACAAGAAATCCAGCTCCTGTGAAGTTTCAGTATCATTTTTCAGTTCCAAAGAATTTTGTCCCTCTTCAATTTCCATGCACACATTAATTTTTTTTTTGTTACCACACCATCAAAAAAAACTAATCTCCAAAAGAATTTCAAGACCAACCGCACCCAAAACGGACGCCGCACGCACTCTGCACTCAAGCTCACTCCCACCACGAGCCACACGCACCTCCTAAGGAAGAAGATGACCCAGTCAGCTGCCACATCAGCAAAAGCAATCCAGTCAGTAGCCACGTAGGCGCCATATCAACAGACATGGTCCAGTAATTCTACCACGTCATCCACTCAGAATTTGCCACGTGTCATCATGTCAGTGCCACATCATCTAGCCAGCCACTCAGAACTTACCACGTGTCACTCGGTCCGATTTGAACAAACCAGTTGACTTTAAATTTGACTTACCGGTTCAACCACTTTTGTACTGATTTTCAGACATCAGAAATCGGTTCTTAAGGTTTTTCAACCTCCTAAGTTCATTTTTGCATCATATTTGTGAAATTATCACCCTATCTTAGAGTTATGGAGAAAATCAATGCTGCTCAACCTATTATGACCATTTTAAATGGAACCAACTACAATATTTGGGCAAATAGCATGAAAAGCTATCTTGTTGGAATTAAATACTGGAGAATAGTCACTGGCGGAACTCCCAAACCTATCCGTACTCAAGATGAAGCTGAGACAAAATACAATGATCGTGTTGATGATTGGGAAAGTGAAAATCATCAGATCATTACTTGGTTTCGTAGCACCTCTGTTCTAATTATTCACATTCAATTTGATCAATTTGATACTACAAAAGAAATTTGGGATTTTCTTGCAATTAGGTACACAATCTCTGGTCTCACTCATCACTATCAATTGTGGAGTATTCTGAATAGTATGAGGCAAGAATCTGAACAGTCTGTCAACGATTTCCTTAGTCAAATGCAGCCCATTTGGAATCAGCTCATTCAAGCCAAGATCACTGAAGATCAACTCCACTTGATCTAGTTTCTCATGGCTCTTCGGTCTGTATATGAACCTGTTTAAGTATCTCTATTGCACAGAGATCCTCTGCCAACACTCGAACAGCTGTCAAGGAATTAATTTTTGAAGAAACTCGTTTGCAAATTGGCAAATCAACTCCCTCTGAGCAAGCTCTGGCAACTCACAGGCCATCACAGACTCACTCATATCAACACTATAAGAATTGCAATCGACCTGGCCATTCTTTCTTTAATTGTGTAACCATTGAGTGCAGATACTGTCACAAACTTGGGCATATCAAGAGCAATTGTCTCACTCGCCCATCAAGATCGAGAGATAACCAACCTAAGTCGCGGACAACCTCATAGACTGGAACATCTTCTACTAATGTTGCTATACCAGACAACTCGTTTGCTTCTTCTCTGTCCTCCCTCACTCTTCAGATCTCGAGTCTATGTTCAAAAAGGTTAAGTCTTCTAGTGCCTTCTCCTCTAGTGCCATGTCTGTATACCCAGGTAACACTAATTGGTTAATTGACTCTGCATGTTATAATCATATGACCTCTGATTCTAGTATGTTTCTATAAAAAACAAAGAACAATTTTTTGCCTCCCATTCATATTGCTGATGGAAGAAAAATAGATATTAGTCATGTTGGAACTATTTCTTCTCCTAATCTAAGTTTACCTGATACGTATCTAGTGTCTTCCCTAGCTGTAGATCTCCTCTCCATAGGCTAATTGTGTGATCAAGGATTAACTGTCATTTTTCCTCTAATGGTTGTTAGGTATAGGACTCGAGGATGAGACGGCTTTTGGGGGGTGGACGCAAGATCGAAAGGCTGTTTGAACTCACTTCCTTCCAAATTCCTCAAAATTCTCTCTCTACTACAACCATCTTTTCTTCATTATTCCAGTGGCATTTACGTTTGAATCATGCCTCGCTCAGTAAATTTCGTTCTTTAATTTCTAGTAATGTTTTAGGGAATGTTAAAGCTGTAGAACTTCAATGTACACACGGTTGTGAACCTTCAATTTTGCACTCTTAAAATGATGCCGCAACTTGACACCTGCTAAATTTAGTGCGCTATGCAGAGCCGGTACGACAGTCCCGCTAGCCGGTTAGTAGGTAGGGGTCAAGGGGGCAGCGCCTCCTTGGAAAAATAAATTTTCAGGCATAATATTACAAGGAGACTGACACTTTTCCGATCCTAACCAGACTTCCTGTACCGGACAGCACTTTCCCAAAATTGATCAATTTTTTCCCAAAACTGAATGTCAAACTGTCTGATAATGAATTTCGGATCCACTACCACTGACCGGTAATTTTTTAGACATCAAAATATCTCAGAAACTGACCCGAAAGCCCCGAAAACTAACCCGGAGACCTCAAAAATTGACCTGAGGACCCCACTGTCAGCTACCACATGGGTGGCCGCGAGGCAGGCCTGCGGATCCGCAGGCCACTCTTGCGCGTCCATGAGGCATCCTCGCAGCCGCAATGAGGCAAGGCCTCGGACGCGCCAAAGCGCTCGTGGCAGCCGCGGACGCTTTCGCGCATCCGTACTGACACGTGTCATACGCTTCAGTACAACACTGACGCAGTTGTTGGATCGGCTGGTAGATCTGCCAGCCTCGAAGCGGATCCGCAGCCCCATTTGGCGGTCGCCCAACAGCTACTGACACAGTCCGCAAATTTCTGAAGCGGACGCGCAAAATTCTGACGCACGTCCGCAAACTACTATGGCGGACCGTACCCCTATGCGCTGAAATTTCAAATTTGCCCCTCTTTCAGCCTATTTTTTAGCCCTTTTTGGTCTTTTCACCCCACATCCATCTCCTATATACCCCCCTCCATCCCTCACTGCAATTCACACCCCTTAAATATTTGTTGATAGCTATCCACTTGCTCTTTTCTCTCTCTCTAATTATTTTTCTCACACTCATTTTGAGTAATCACCATATTTAATTAAAATTAATTAATTAAATTATTTTTAATTAATTAATCTTAATTAATCTTTAACTCAATTTGATTAATTAATCACTTTAGTTAATTAATCCTTTTAATTAATTAAAAATTGAGTAATTAAGCAACCATATTATCAAATTAATTTCTTTTTTAAAATCCACCCCTCTATCCTCGTTTTTTTGAAAACGAAACTCCGCTCCGGCAAAATCACTTTCCCACCACACAAACTCAAAAAGAAGGTATAATCTCTTATCCTCACTCAAACTCCAAATCAAATCAATCCAATTAAATATGACCGATCCTTAAACCCCTCTACCTCACAGTGGTACAAACTACGTGGGTTTTGATCCCCATCCAATGGAGTACGTAGGCACGCTTGGAATTTAACTCCAAGTCTCAAATCCAAATCCCCAATCAATCCCCTTCCCCTTTTATTTTTCAATATAAATCCATTGTAAATTGTAAATTTTAATTAATGTTATTAGTTAATTTAATTATTTTGAAGTAAATGAGCGATCTTGTGATTTCCCTAGTACCCATAAGGGCTAGAGGAAATACTCTCCTTTGCTTGTGGATGTTTAAATACTTGCTCTTTATTTTTTCACGCACTCATAATTATGCCATGTTCATGCACTCTAAATTACAATTAATATTTGTCATCCATAAAATCAATTTTCAAGTCAAATTAAACTAAAAACCAAATTGAGATTATTTAAAACTAAAAACCTAGTCCCCGAGTTCAACCTGATTTGAGGATTAATGATTATCCTTGGATAAATTAATCAAAGATTAATAAGTTAGAGTCAAATTGGGTTTTTCCTTAATTTTTTCATTTAAATAAATTAGGGTGACGACTTCCGAAATCTTTCAAAAATCAAATCAATTTTCTGAGGCGATAGTCACTTCCAATCGTGAGCACCAAAACCCGTACCTAAACCTCCCTTAAAAATCGCTTTCCTTTTCTTAAGGCAAACACATTTTCTTCGAGCGAGGAGAGGGGCATTCGGACGAAGCCTCACAACGGTCAACTTGCTAAACAACCTGCTTTATCATTCAATAATAATAACTCTCATTGTGATGTTCCATTCGGTTTAGTTCACTCTGATATTTGGGGACCTTCTCCTACCCTCACTATTAGTGGCAATCGATATTTTGTTATTTTTATTGATGATCACTCACGTTTTACTTGGCTCTTTTGTATGAAAAATAGATCCGAGCTTCCTCAAATCTATATTCAGTTTGCAAATATGGTCCAAATGCAATTTTCAAGACCAATAAAGATCTTTCGGACTGATAATGCTATGGAATATAAAGAGTCAAGTCTTTTAGAGTTCCTTCATGAACAAAGAACTTTAGTTCAACGATCTTGTCCTAATACTTCCCAACAAAATAGTAGAGCCGAACGAAAACATTGTCATATCTTAGATTATGTTAGAGCACTCCTACTATCATCTGGCTGTCCTGAAAATTTTTAAGGAGAAGTCCCTTTAACCACTATATATACCATTAATCGTCTTCCCACTCCAATTCTCTACAATATCTCTCTTTTTGAGCAACTGTATGGTACGTCTCCTGACTATAACTTTCTCAAAGTCTTTGGATGTGCTTGCTTTGTTTTACTCCAACCTCATGAGTACACAAAACTAGAACCTCGTACTCGTCTCTGTTATTTTCTAGGATATGGAATCGAACATAAAGGTTATTAGTGTTGGGATCCCATTTCCAATAGATTGTGTATCTCTCGTCATGTTGTCTTCTGGGAAAATACTATGTTTTCTAGTATCTCTAAATTTCATGACTCTAGTACTAATCATATATTTACTAATCCATCTGTTGAGTTCTTTCCGTCTAGTGATACAGATGTGTCTATAGATTCAATAGCAACACCTGATTCTCCTACCCCGGAAATGGTCTCGTCTGCAGAGAATGTTCCTGTTATAGTTGAACCTACGCCTATCTCTACTCTTCCTCCACAAATTGAGGAACGTCGTCATTCTACTCGAGTAACTCAAAAACCAATCCATTTTAATGATTAGCATTGTCATTCTAGTTTTCTTTCTTTGCATGAGCCTCATAATTATCATGAGGCTAGTTCTGACCCTCTCTGGCAGCAAGCAATGGCAGAAGAAATCCAACCTCTTGAGAAAACTAATACTTGGGACTTAGTTGATCTTCCTGCAGAAAAAACTCTGATTGGATGTAAGTGGATTTACAAAATTAAAACTCATTTTGATGGATCAGTTGAGTGATATAAAGCCCTTCTAGTTGCCAAAGGATACACACAAGAATATGGTATTGACTATGAAGAAACCTTTGCTCCTATTGCATGATTAACTTCAATCCGGTGTCTCTTAGCCGTTGTTGCTATTAAACAATGGCCACTTAGTCAGATGGATGTCAAAAATGCTTTTCTTAATGGAGATTTACAGGAAGAAGTTTATATGCATCATCCACCTGGCTATTCATCTTCACAGAAAGTTTGTCATCTCAACCGTGCACTGTATGGTCTCAAACAAGCTCCGCGAGCCTAGTTCGCCAAATTCAGCTCAACGTTGGAGAAATTTAGTTTTCATTCTAGTCCTTATGACTCTGCCTTATTCATCAGACAGAAAACTCAAGGCATAACTCTCTTGTTGCTCTATATTGATGACATGATTATTATATGGAATGATGTCACTGGAATTTCTGATCAAAAATTACTTCTTCATCGTCAATTTGAGATTAAAGATCTTGGCTCTCTCAGTTATTTTTTGGGACTTGAAATATTTTGTGACTCATTTGGCTCCACTCTTAGTCAGACAAAATATGCTTCTGATTTGCTTTCTCGTGCAGGAATTATTGACAATAAAACTACTTCCACACCCATTGAATATAATGTTCGTCTCACTGCAACTGATGGCTCTCTTCTGGAAGATCCTACCTTATATAGGCAATTGGTTGGAAGTTTGATCTATCTCGCAGTCACTAGACCAGACATTGCTTATGTTGTTCATGTTGTCAGTCAATACATGTCTGCACCCATATCCACTCATTTTGCTGCAATTCTTCGCTATATTAAAGGAACATTATCTCAAGGGTTGTTTTTCTCTTCTACATCTTTTTTAGTTTTATCAGGTTATTCTAATGTTGATTGGGCAGGAGATCCGACAGATAGACGATCAGTAACAGGTTATTATTTTTATCTTGGAACATCACTTATTTCTTGGCACAGTAAGAAACAGTCAGTTGTGGCTCACTCCAGCACAAAAGCAGAATATCGTGCCTTAGTCGATGCAAGTTTCGAACTTCTATGGCTCCGCTGGTTTCTTAATGACATGGGGGTTAAACAATCAACAGCTACTATCCTTCATTGTGACAATCACAGTAGCATTCAAATTGCTCGCAATGATGTCTTTCATGAATGCATGAAGCACATAGAAATTAATTGTCACTTTATTCAATACCATCTGTTTTGCAATACTCTTCACTTGATCTCTGTCACCTCTACCAATCAAGTTGTTCATATCTTTACAAAATCACATCTCCCAGCAAGATTTCAAGATTTGCGACGCAAACTGAAGATGTCTTCTTCACCACCTTGAGTTTGAGAGGAGGTGTTAGCTGTTAGTGTAATGTTAGTTGTTAGTGTATGTAATGTTAAATGATAAAACTACATAATAAAAGTTTTAAATAATAATATATAAACCCATAAAAAAATATCATTTTCTCTCTTTTTTTCTCAAAATATATATAGTCGAAATATGAAAAGTTAAAAATTTAAAAGAAAGCGTGAAAAAAATGAAATTTTAAAATCATTATTAAAGACAAAAAAATAAAAATAAAAAAATTTGAAAATAACTACAATATTTTGTATTTCCATCCAATTTGATCATTCTCTTAATTTGATAATTGAAAGATTAAAATGAGGATAGAGAAATTTTTTAAATGAGTTATTGAAAGAGATTTTTTTTTTTTTTTCACAAAATCATATTCACTCTCTCTCTCTCTTCAATGTTGGATATAAGAATTTCTTTTAAAACTAAAAGGGTTATGATTTTTTTTTAAGATTTAACCTTTTTGTAAATTGATATTAACTTAAAATTTTATTTAAATAAAAATAATAAAATAATAATATTTTTGAATTACCAATAACTTAAACAGTATAATTTTATTATTAGGAATAGGTATTTCGTTTCAAATATAAAAAATTGTGTATTCAATTGAATAAAATAAAATATAAAAGGTCTAACTGAATATTTCAGTATAATAGGGATTTTTACATAAATAATCCAAAAATTAAAAAAAATAACTTTTTTAGCTCTTGATTTTTTATTTTACAAAAATAGTCTAAACTTCTCTCTTTATTTACAAATTTAGCTCTTGTTCTTCTTTTTGCCTATCAAAGTCATATTTTTTTTCTCTTTACTTATAATTTATTGGTTTCACTTCTTTTTAAAATTAAAAATTAATTTAATCATATTAAATTTTATTTATGAAAATTCAAAATGAATTAATTACTAACCTATATGTTAATTAGATTGAAAACTATATAATTCAAAATGAATTATTCTTGGATTTTTCAAATTAGCTAGGTTTTGATTTTTTTTTAAAAAAAATAAAAAGTATATAATAACAATTTTAGAATTTGAAAAATAATATAAATTAGAAACACTAATCTTTTATTAAAAAAAAAAAAAGAACAAATCACAACAAATAATATACAATACCATAAAATTTAGTATTCTTTTAGTACCAACAATATTTAGTATTGAACATTTAATTTATGGAATATATTAAATAAAATTCAGTATATATCCATAATGGATTTAGTATCTACTGCTATTTATACAAGTCATAGATTTCAAACCAAATAAAAAGACACAGCAAACAGTATACATTAAATAAAAAATAATATACTTCTCATAAATAATTAGTATCTAATACAAATTTAGTATACTTACACAATATAATTAGTATCTATTACTATTTATACAAGTTATGAATTTCGAAAAAAAATAAAAAATCACAGCAAACAATATACATTAAATAAAAAAAGTATACTTCTTAAAAATAATAAATATATAATACTGTTTAACATTTAATTTATAGAATATATTAAATAAAATTCAGTATACTTTCACAATATAATTAGTATCTATCACTGTTTATACAAATTATGGATTTTGAACAAAATAAAAAGTTACAGCAAATAATATACATTAAATAAAAAACAGTATACTTTTAGCAAATAATTAGTATCTAATACTATTTAACATTTAATTTTTTTTTCAAGAAAATTAAATGTTAAAATTAGATAATTTTCCAAAAGGAAAATCATAAAATATTTACTGAACTAATTCAAAACCGTTACAAATTCTATTAAATTAATCATCCATTACAAAATAAACATAAAAGGTTAAAAACAAAAACAAAAAACAAAAAAAGGTTAAAAAAGTAATTATAAATGTCTAAATATGAAAAAAAAAAAAAAAAAAAAAAAACTGAGATGCTATAAATGTTAAAAATATAAAAAATAGGACATATGACATAAATTCATCTACTTAAATTATCATTAATATGTTGGGAAAATTACACTAAATATATTTTTTTAGGTTTCCAAGAATGTCCTTTTTTTTTTTTTTTTTTTTTTTTGAATACTTATGATATATCTTTGGTATACCTTTGATATGCTAATAATATACCTTTAAAAGTAAGATATTTTTTAAATAGAAAATTTAATAAGTGTATTTTTGAAAAGAAAAAAAAAAGACATATATGAAAATATTTTATCTTTTTGGAATGTTTGTGTAAAAATCCCTAATATGTTCTCATGTGGACGTTCTTATTGGAAAAAGTTTGAAATTTTTATTAAGAGTCCTATGATGTTCGTTATATATATATATATATATATATATATATATATATATATATAGGACAAAGCCAAAAGTTTAAAAGAGGGAGGTCAAAAAAAATTTTAATTGAGAGGAATTAAAATGAAAAATCTAAAATTCATAGATAAAATTTAAAAATTTTGAAAGTTAGTGACTCAAAATAAACAAAAAAAAATCTAAAATTATGGGAAAATTTTAAAAAGATTTTGAAGTTATATAGAAAAAAATTGAAAAATCTTAAAGTTTAAGGGCCAAATTGAAAAATATTTAAAAATATATATGGGTAAAATTTTAAAATTAGAAGGCCAAACTAAAAAATATCTAAAATATATAAGCAAAATTTTAAACATTTTAAAAGTTACCCACTAAAAATTTTAAAAGTTAGGGCCAAATTGAAAAATATCCCCCCCTATATATATATATATATATATATATATATAGAGAGAGAGAGAGAGAGAGAGAGAGAGAGAGAGAGAGAGAATAACCTCATGTTGAAATCTTATTATTGTTTTTTTTTTTTTTTTTTTTTTTTTTTTTTTATAAAAGGATATTTATTGCCATAAGAAATAATACATCAGGCCAAGCAGTCTAGCTGCCAAAACAAAGAACAAAGGCACCTATTATTCACGCAGCATAAAAAAAAGCTGCACAAAACCTGAAAACAAAGCAAACAAAACAGCAAACAAAACCAACTCCACCTATCACTTGTATACAAAAATTTACATTTAACTGCTTCACAAATTTTCCCTATAACCTGTTGAAATCTTATTATTCTTATTATTGTTGTTATTGGTTATTGTAGTGGTCTATTGGATGAGCCATCAGCTCTCTCACGCTACAATAATAATAATAATAATAATAATAATAATAATAATAAATTTGCAATCACGTCCATTGCATCTTCAAATTTAAATAGTTAGAATTTAAATTTCTGATTTTTTAAACAATAAGACAGCCATTATAAATTATTTAGCCACTAATCTATTATATACTCCCTCCGTCCCATTTTGTTTGAGGCATTTTCTTTTTTAGAATGTCACAAAAAAATGTCATTTTTTTATTTTTAACATTTTTTTTACTCTTTATACCTATTTTGTCCTTAGATATTAATTCAACTTTTTCCATAAAATTTATAGAAAATTATATTTAATATAGGGCATAAAAGAAAAAATAGCATACTATTTAATACACTCTTAAACTTTGTGAAAAAAATATGTTCCAAATAAAATGGGACGGAGTGAGTATATTAAAATTGAAGCATATAGAAAGTTTGAAACTCTCTCTATACTCATTATTTTATTTATCTTTTTTATAAATTTTTAGAATTTTATATAATTTTAAGTATTTAATAAAATGACTAAAATAAATATGAGGTAATTAATATGATATTAATAAATATGAAAGTTCAAGAGTTTTTTTTTTAAATTATTTATTTCTTCATATAATAACTTTATTTGAATAAATTAAATGAAGGAAATAAATAGGAAATAACACAATAAAAATAAATAAGTAGAATAGAATAATAATTTTTATTATTTTTATTTTTATATTCTCTTATAACTTTTTTTTTCATTGAATATTATGATTAGTAATCTAAATTTTTATATTAATCTGTAAAATTAAAAATATCATCGAGAAAACCAGTTTAAAAATATATTACAATAATTATTATTATTTATATAAAATATACAACAATTTTACATTTATATATTATTTATTTAGAATAATATTTATATATTCTCAATTTTTATAATGCATAAAAATTAATTATAAATATTTTTTTAATTATAAATCGCACGAAGTATGAGTTTATGTACTAATTTAATGATAGATTTAAATCTTTTTAAGTATGATTGAAAAGATTCACGAAAAAAGGAAGAATAACTAATCCGATAAAAAAACATTATTATTGGCGACCATATTAAAGCATGAGATAACACTAAAAATGGCAAGTGCAGCAAATACATCATTACTTGATAATGCATAGTTAAACATTATATATTTGTATGCTACCAGCCTACCACTACAATTTTTTATTTATTTATTTATTTTTTTTTTAGAATAACCATTTTTTGAGAATAACCACTACAAAGTTCTTGATTTGGTAGAATATCTCTAGAATCCTATTGGACCACGAACCCTAGCTAGCTAATTTTCTCCTTTTTTTTGGCTACAATTCTCTTATTTCCAAGTTTTGTACAACTCAAATCTCATTACAAACCTGCCTTTTTAAACATCACAAGTGTTAGAATAGCCTGTCATTGATACAAAAATACTCTTGTTTCCCACAATTACACACCCCAAATCTCATATAAATGTTACTAGCTTCTTTATATCCTATATATATGAATCTTGGCTAATATGGTTACCCCCTTAATTAACTTTCCTTTCTCAAAGGAATTCACCTGTTATTTTATAGTCCAAATGTCGTTATTTAGGATGTGTTAAACCTCACCTGAGAATTGATCTGATTGATAAGTAAGTTTGTTGATCCCGCATTTTATTAATTAGAGTTCAAATTATAAAATGTGATATTTTTCTCATTTATAAAATTTTCAATTCTAACGTAAATATAATATATCTTTGATCGGATAAAAAAATAAATTCTTTCTAAAATATGAAAATAATTTGTCCATAATATCACTTATTCCTAAATAATAATAAAAAATGTCAAATGTGTTATATATGAATCCAATATCCAATATGTGGATATAATTTGGTAGGGTATGATGTAATTAATATTTTTTTTTGAAATGATGATGTAATTAATATTATTTAATATAGTCAAATGAGTTTTTATTTTTAAAAGAAAAATAATAAAAAAGTACTATTATCTAATTCCATTTACATTATAATTTTTTTCTTTATTTTTTTTAAAGTTTATTATTTGAACCACTGTCGACCTTTATTCATGTCGACGTTGGTTAATTTTTATTTATTTTGTTTAGTTTTTGTATTCAATAAAAAATATCTGTTAATTTGTGTCTTTCTAAATATGGATATGATTTTATTTTTGTTTTTCGTTCACTTTATGAGTTTTATTATATTTTTTTATGGGATTTAATAAGTCTTTTTTTTTTCTTTTATAGAAGTATTATATTTTTTTAAGTCTGCAACGATGGTTTGTTGGTTGTTGTGGTATAATTGCAATTAGCTGGTGTGAAAGAATAAATCTCAGTCTGTATTTGAAATTTTGAATATGATAATGTCGAGTTTGCAGCAATGGAAAGAAGTTCATCTTACCTTACAAAGAGTTCAGTTACAAAGTTTACAAAGAGATGCAGTTCTCTCTCATTGGAAAAAATTAGAGTTTGGCTAACTGAAAGTTAATGTTGATGCTGCTATCATAGAGAGATCAAATAAGTTATGTATGGGGTAGTTAGAGATTCTGAGGGTTGTTTGTTGGGTGTTTGTGCGAAATTATGGACTATCAGTAGTTTACAAAAGCTAAACTCCAATTTTGGTTTGATTATTGAGGATTGTTGGCAATTAAATAAATAAAATTCTAATTTAGTTATTAAATTTATAAAGATATATGTGAACAGGGATGGATGTAGGGTGGCCCCCATTTCCCCCTAGAAAACTTTTCTTATTCCCCCTTTGCCCCCTAAAAAATTTTCTTAAATATAAGAGTATTTTGCCCCCACTTATAAAAAATTGTCTCTCCCACTATGACATGTTTAAACCCAAGCGAGTATTTCCATGCTTTTGATAAACAAAAATTGATTCGCCTTGCTCAATTTTACTCATCCGATTTTTTCAAAGTGGATCTTGTTGCACTTGAAAATTCGCTTAAGACTTATATTCTTGATGTAAGATTCAATGCTAAGTTTTTTAAGCTCAAAGGGATTGGAGATCTTGCAAAAACATTAGTTGAGATAAAGAAGAATGCAGTTTATCCTTTAGTATATTTGCTTGTAAAATTAGTTCTAATTTTGCTAATTGCAACTGCATATGTGGAGAGAGTATTTTTTGTAATGAAGATAGTAAAAAATTGATTGCACAATCGTATGGGAGATATTTTGTTGAGTGATTGTTTAATTATTTATATTGATAAAGAGGTATTTAATAGTGTTGACAATGAAAAGATTATATAATAGTATCAAAATATGAGTATTCGAAGAGAACAATTGTAATAATTTAGAATATGATTATATCAAATATGAATTTAGATTTTTTTTTTTTATCTACCAAAATATGTAGTTTACTTTGGCAATTTATTAATATTTAGTAGTTTTAATCTTAATGTCATATAAATAGTATTTCGTGCTTATATTAGTTATTTATTTGTTTTTTGTAATGTTTGTCATGTTTGCCCCATCTCAAGATAAGTTCTGGATTTGTCTTTGTCTGCGAATCAAGTGGTCCATACTCTAATAAGAGCAACTGATTTTATACCAGAACTCAATAGTCGGGATTTTGCTTTCTATATATTTTTTAATATTCTAGTTTATGATATTTATTAATAATATTAGCTTATTTTTGAAAAAACCCATTTACATTATACATATATATTTTATTAAATCATACCAAACATAACCTCAAAAAATTAAGATTGAAAATTCACTATTTATGTTTTTATAATAGCCGATGTCTCGTCAATAATTTTATTTATTTATTTTTATTAAGGTTATTCTTTTTTTTTTTTTTTTTTTCGAGGGAGGTTATTCTTAAATCTTAAACTAGTTTGTTTTTGTGTTTACTGTTTTCAGGATTCTATTGGTAATTTACTAATTTTAGTTTAGTCTGTCACTTTTGACTGTTGAGTAGCCGGTGTGTAGCCTTTTTTTATAATTGAAAATTTTATGTAAGTGAAATTTGAATTCTAATGTCTATTTTAAAATGATTTCTCTTTATCATTTGATTAAAAAACAAATGAGGATACAGATATGGAGTTAGTTAGCTATGATATCAGCTAATTAACAATCATTTTAGAGAATTGCTCCTCATGAAACATTAAAATAAAAAATTGCTAAATAAAGGGGAGAGCTCATCAATACCTTGTTTACTCAAGTATAATATCTCTCACACTCCCTTGAAAAAAACAAAGAAGTAATATCTCTCACATAATCGATAGAGAATATTGAAACCGTACGTGATAAAATATTTTATTTTAAATTTAAGGTTGATACTATTTAAAGTTTATTTGGTTCAATCACAATAAATACAATAAATAGTTGTTGCAATTATTATAAGAGGTAAATTATTGAAATTAAGCTCAATTTGTAAAATGATATATATATATATATATATATATATATATATATATATATATATATATATATATATATAAAACTATTAATAACTTGAACGTCGGAGACTCTTCGCCAGGCAACCAGCCTAGCCCTCTTGACTCTGTTCATTTGTTGCAGGATCATTGGATCAAAGCCGAATAATAAAGATTCAGTCCAAAATAAAATACTTGTTG
>CATKHJ010884939.1:0-12642 GCA_949750685.1 Vernicia montana
CGTAAAAGCATACAAGAAGGAAAGGAGGTAATGAAGCTTAACGAAGAACCAACATGGTTAGATCCAATCAAAGCATACCTCGAGAAAGCCGAATTACCACCAGATCCTAAAGAAGCCAAGAAAATAAAACACCGAAGTGCCCATTTCTCTCTTCATAATAACATACTTTATAAAAGGGCATACTCTCTCCCATGGCTGAGATGCTTAAAACCAAGTGAGCCAGAATATGTCTTGAGGGAAATTCATGAAGGGTGTTGTGGAATGCACATCGGTGGAAAAATGCTAGCAGCCAAAGCAGTTTGACAAGGATATTTTTGGCCCATAATGAAAGAAGAAGCCATCGCCTTCGTCATAAAGTGTCCCTCTTGCCAAAAGTTCGAACGAGGAAAACATGTCCCTGCAGCAGAACAGATGCCGATCACTTTCCCATGGCCTTTTGCAAAATGGGGTATAGATATAGTGGGATCTTTCCCAACAGCTTCGGGACAAAGAAAATTCCTTCTTGTAGCAGTTGAATATTTCACCAAATGGGTAGAAGCAGAGTCACTCGCAACAATAACAGCCGAAAAAGTAATAAATTTTCTATGGAAAAATATTGTGTGTAGGTTCGGAGTACCATATTAGCTCGTCAGTGATAACGGCTGGCAGTTCGACAACGCTAAAGTAAGGGCCTTCTGCTCAGGACTCAATATAAAGCAACACTTCTCCTCAATAGCTCATCCTCAGTCAAACGGGTAGACCGAAGTGACTAACAGAACAATCCTTCAATGATTAAAAAGAAGACTAGATTCGTATGGGAGAAGCTGGGTGGATGAACTTCATCATGTTCTATGGGCATACCGAACCACCCCAAGACAGCCCACGAGCAAAACTCCTTTCTGTCTAACATATGGTAGTGAGGCTGTTATTCCAGTCAACCTTGGTTTACCTAGTGGAAGGATCCATTTCACGGATTATGAAGACAATAACAAAGCAAGAAGATTGGATCTAGATCTGTTAGAAGAGCTTCGAGAAAAGGCAAGCATCAGGATGGCTGCTTATAAGCAACGAGCGGCAAGCTACTTCAATCAGAAAGTAAAAGCGAGAAGATTCAGAAAAGGAGAGCTAGTCATGAGGAATCTAGAAGCAACAGGCAAAAGAGAGGGAACAGGTAAGCTCGCATCTAAATGGGAAGGACCCTTCAAAGTTAAAAGAGTAATAGGTCCAGCCACTTACAAGCTTGTAACAATGCAAGATGACAAAGTTTCACATACTTGGAATATTCAACATCTCAAGAAATTTTATCAATAAAATTACTTTTCTTCCTTAAAAAGATATATATATATATCTCTGTTGAGAGAGTGAAAGACCTAGGAAAGGCTAGGTGAAAGATCGCGAGGCAAAAAATATATAAGTAAACTCTTTGTTAAGGGAGCAAAAGACCTAGGAAAGGCTAGGTGAAAGACCGTGAGGCAAAAAATATATAAGTAAACTCTCTGTTGAGGGAGCAAAAGACCTAGGAAAGGCTAGGCGAAAGACCGCAAGGCAAAAAATATATAAATAAACTCTTTGTTGAGGGAGCAAAAGACCTAAGAAAGGCTAGGCGAAAGATCGTGAGGTAAAAAAGACCTAGGTAAGACTAGACGAAAGTCCGCAAGGCAGCTCTCTGTTGAGAGAGTGAAAGACCTAGGAAAGGCTAGGCAAAAGACTGCGAGGCTGCTTTCTGTTGAGAGAATCAAAGACCTAAGAAAAGCTAGGTAGAGGACTGCGAGGTAAAAAAAGACACCTAGATAAAAATTTAAAAGGTAGTTCTCTGCTGAAAAAACTGAAGTACCTAAACACAAACGAGGTCGACAAATTACGAAGTGGCTATATACCAATTATTCTGTTGAGAAAATCGAAGTCACTAAAACTAAATTGACAAAGTATGAAGTGGCTATATACCAGTTATTCTGCTGAGAAAATTGAAGTCACTAAAACTAAATCGACAAAATACGAAGTGACTATATACCAGTTATTCTGCTGAGAAAACCGAAGTCAATAAAGCGAAGACAACAAAATACGAAGCTAAGTCACTAATATAATAAAGACTCAAAGGAGGGCTCAGCTTGATAATAGTTGAACTTAAAGAAATGAAAATTCAAAAAAGCAAACAAATACAACATATTTTTATGATAAGTATAATTACACAAGTCTGAAGTCAATCAAATCAGCAAAAAGACAAAGTATGCTTTCAAGCTACATAAATATGAATTTACGAAGTAGTGAAAGAAAATGGAATTGTATTAATTGATGAATTAATTACAAAATGTACATGTATGTATATATAAAAAAAAAAAAAAAAAAGGTATCAAGAGGCATGAGGAGGCTCTTAAAAAGTTGGAACCGCTGAAGGAGTGGAAGCAGAAGCAGGGCGAACCGAACTCGATTAAACAGGAGACGAAGCTGAGCTGGTCGAAACAAACATATGCTTCGGTACATGAGCTAAGACCTCAGGGAACTTAGCAGCACAAGCATCAACTGCCATATTATAAAAAGATATAGCTTTCACTGCAGAATCCATGGCCAATCGACGCTTGTAATCTGTAGAAGTTAGGAAGTCCTGAATGATGGTGTCCTTATGAGCCTCAGCTTTCTTACGAAGATATTCAGAGCTATTCAGCTTATCTTTAAGATAAGCAATTTGCTTCTCAGCAACTTTAAAATTCTTCATCAATTCAGGAAAATCTTTTGCTTGTTCCCCAAGGTCAGATACCTCAGCCCGCAGCCTCTCTACTTCGGATCGGAGCTCTTCTATTACCTTCTGGCGATCCAGAAGCTCAGAATCCTTGCTCTTCACTTCAGCTTCGAAGTCGCCCAACTTGGCATTTAAATTGGCTGATAAACGTTCCAGCTCTTCAGATTTTTGGGTCAAGAGACCCTTGAAGTGATCTCTCTCCCCCGCCAATTTACTCACCTCGGTTTGCAAACAGTCCAGCTCGCCCCCTTTTTTTTTCTCCTCTTCTAGAGCAGCACGTAGAGAGGAAAGTTCGGAATTCAGCTCTTTCATTGCCTCTTTATTCTGCGAACAAAGGGATGTAATGACACCATTCTGTTTATTTATTATATCTTGATTAGTGGAGAAGGACCATCGTACCACAGAGCGATACCTTGCGAACTCAGTCAACTTCTCCCCAAGCTTCTTATTCAGCTTTGTCAACTGAAAAACAAAACAGAAACAAGTACATAAAATAAAATTAGAAATGAGAAGGAAATGAAGTAAGAAAGACGCTATAAAACAAAACATATACCTCATCAAGAGTTATTTTGGAGTTCACCAACAGTTGTTTGGGAAAGGCAGACTCCATAACAAAAGAAGCCTCATCCATAATAGGTTCAGTAGTAAACAAAGTCCCCATATTCAGAACACCCTCATGAGGAAGCGAGGTCACGGGTTTGGTTGGAGGTAGCTTAGATTCCACCACTTTGACCTCGTTGGTTCCAAGAGTTGGGACAGCTTCAGATTCTAAAACATTAGGGACTTTGTCTACCACCAGATCCTGCCCAGCCTCCACATCTTCTTTCTTTTCAATCACTGAAACAGGCCTCGCATCATCCACCGCAGTAGAGAGGAGCAAGTCAAGATCGGAGATAAGGATAGCAGAAGAAGGAATAAAATTGTCAGCTTGCTCCATTTGATCCATAAAGTCATCTAAAGAGACGCTTTAAGGAGGAAGGACAGAGGGAGCAAGCCGTTCCGAACTCTGCATGACTGAAAGGAATAAACAGAAAATTAGCATCAAGAAAAAAGGCAACATGCAAATAAAAGATAAAGAGAAATATATATAAAAAAAAACCTGCTAAATTGAAGAGATCATCATAGCAGAATGTTTAAGGAGACTCATCGCGAACAAAAAACATACCTAAATCAAGTTCCGAGACTTCGAGGATAAGAGGCTCATCAGCAGGAGTAATCCCCATTTGCATTACCTCGTCAACGATTTGACGAGGTGGGACCTTTTCACAGATCCGTTCAATTATAACATCAAAAATGTCACTATTATAGAGTTGATCTCTGAAAGGGTCAGAAGTAGTCCGCTCAGAGGAAGATGAAGAATCACCTGTTGGTTTGCGGACAAGCTCGGAGACTGAAAGTGCGTCTTCTCCATCACTAGAAATAGCAGTGGGAGGATCCTGAGGTGATGTAGTTGTAATGGCTAGAGCAGTAGAAGCCACCTTGCCTGATGCTCTAGAAGTAGAAGAAGTCTTAGCCAAGGACTAAGGAACTGGAGCAACGGGGACAAGGGGCTTAATTTGAGAAGAACTGCCAGCAGCCGCCTTTACTAGCCTTATCTTCTTCTTGGGAATAGGCTGGATAGGAGAAGAAGAGGCCTTTCGCTTCTCACCAGCGGATGATTCATCACCCTAATCAGAAGCATTGACACTTCTAAGCTCTCTAGTTCACTCCACTAGAATAGGGAGAAAGCAGCCTCGTTGTAAAGTGCAGGAGTGAGGCCTAGGGACTTTGACAATTCATGAATCTTTTTATAAGCATTTTCTTTGTTAGTGAGTTAGACTGCAAAAATCAAAAAGGAAAAGGTGAATGAAAATTGAAACTCAGGAAGATAAAAACGAAGTCAGAGAGGGGTGAAAACTCACCCCTAATCTCCTTAAGGATGAGGTGCATAGTCTTACCTCGGGTATCTTTAATTTGGGAAGCAAAATCGAGCTTCCCTAGGTCATAAGAATAGTTGTCCTTGATTAAGGTCTCCATGGCAATAATCTCTTCAGGCAAGAGATTCATTGGGATGTCAGGGAGATCATAAATAGTAGGAACTTGAAGAGTTCCTCGAAAATCGAAACCTTTACCACCTCGGAACTGCTCTTTAATTATTACTGTGGTGACCTTGGTGTGCCAGTTGTTCACCTTGTTTGGTTTATTAACAAATAGATTGCGCCCTGGCTTCGAACTAATGCCCAAACTCGCTGATCGCCAGAACAAATAAATTTGAAGAAGCATTAGAACATCCTCGTAGTAGGGCGAAGTCCTAAAGCCTTACAAACTACTTCAAATTGATGCAGATCTTGGATAGAATTTGGAGAGAGCATCATGGGATTGATACAGAAGTAGTTGAAACATTCAACCAAGAAATGAGAAGGGGAAAATCTCAAACCAGCTTCTAACTGGTGATAGAAGAAGATGATGTGGTTATTGCTCTTAAAAATTTCAGAAGTATTGGGAATATTAGGATTAACAAAAATCCTATCAGAAGATTGAGGGAAATCAATGGCGAAATTCTCAGCAAAACCACTCAAATATGAGTTTTTTAAGATAGAAACCACATCCCCCCCCAGGCATTCTCCAAGTCGGTTTTTATATTTTGATATGAATTTTCATCTTTCTTGGGAGCCATTGCAATATAATGAAGAAAATAAAATGACAAGAAGTGAAAACAGAGGAAAAATTGAGAAAACTTAGAAGAATTCTGGGAAAGTTTGAAAGCATAAGAAACCTCAAAAATGAAGAAGAAATGGTTTTTAAAGGGAAGCAAAATCCTAGAAAAACGTGTTGAGCAATCATTTCAAAAACAGAAGTGGCGGCAAAAGTAAAGTACGTCTCTATAACTTCAAATGCCCTGATTGTGCCACGTGTACAAAAAGCGCCCCAGCAATAAATAACCACGCTTCGTCGGGCACGAAAAGACATACCCTAGACTTTCGAGATTCATTAATAAATATGAGGGTCCCGAAACGAAATAAAGGGTTAAAATATAAAGCCAGTTCGTCCAAAACATGAAACCGAGCTATTTCTACTGAAATTCCCAAAAATATAAATTTCGTTGAAATAGGGGGGCCACTGATAAGGGACCAAATATGCCAAACTGGGTTATAAAGAAATATGGATCTGGCCCAATACAATATACTTACAAGCCCATTGACTAAAGTCAAATAAAGAGTTATCTAGCTCATTTCTAAGCAGGAAAATGTCAAACAATGCAATCAGCCATTCTAAATTCGAACCGGTCAAGGAAATCTATACTCAACTCTTGTAAGGATATATCTCCTATAAATACCTCAAAATTAAACTAACAAAAGGTATATGCACACTTGCTAACACAAGCAATATTCAAACATTATCCTCAGTCTTCTAAATTGAGCCAATTCACTAACTTGACCGTCGAAGTGGATTTGCTAGGTACCCCGCCTAACTCACTTGACTCTTGTTTCTTCTTACAGGTTGCACCCGTTCATATCGAACTCAAGTAAAGGTGAACAATTCTGAATGATTTCACTTCGGTCGGAATTAGCTTCATCAATATCTATGGTTGAAGATGTTGTAATTTCTATTGATATGATATATATTTTTCAGTATAATTATTAATTTAATCAATAAATTCTATAAACTTATTTATTAAATAAACTTCGAATATAATTTCAAAATCTTAGACATCTATTTCCATTTGGATTCTTATACCAAAGTGAACCAAACAAGTCATATATTTTTTATTAGGTAAGTTCTTTCCTGTTTCAATGATTGATCTACTTGTTTTCTTCATATAGAATGTGTTTATTAATATCCTTGGAACCTAGTTTGAAGGGGTCAATAAGCATGCGATTGGATCTTATATCTGCTGAAGACTAGAGACAGTAACTCAGATGCTTCCCAATGTCTAACTGTAAATCAAACACTTTGATAACTGTTACAGACTGTATAGTTAGAATAGGAAGTTATATATATATATATACTGATTTATAGGGATTTGTTAACTGATTTATTGTAATATAGGAAATTTTCCTTACTAAATTAGGACTCTTAAACTTGTATATATACCTATACAATTGATGAATAATGCAAGTAATAATTCCATCTCTTCTGATTCTACTTTTACTACAATAACAAAATTTCTCCATCATTTTGAGCAGATTCTTTGCCCTTTCTACTTGCAATATGTTCAAGTTTAATAAACATTGTTGTTTCCTTTTTGTAGTTGTGCTGATCATCAGTTTCTTTGGCTCCATAACATGTACGCGCTTGCATCCAGATGAAGGTTAGAAGTTTTAGTCCCATTACACACTTTAAATATGCATTTGAAACTGAAGTTTGAGGTGTTTCTTTGTTTTATTTTGGGGAAATAATGATAAACGAACAAGAACAACTGCATAATATATGAATTTGCATTGTTCAGAAAAAAACTACCTGCATCTATCTATATTTTTATTGTTCAATATTTTTACTAGGGACTTATAACATGAGTTTTCCAAAATGAATCTTACTATTATACAATTACAATTATAAGGAATATTTCAGCTTAGTGAAATCTTTAATTTACAATGGGACCGTTTTGAAAGTTAAAAACTTTGTGAAGAATTCTACATGAATTTTAAAATTTTGGAGACTACTATATTGGATTATCCCATAATTTTGGAACTAATTTGAACTTTTCTCCAAAATACTCTATTGGAGTTCCATGTCAGATTTTGGACCAGTTATTTTAGTGTCACTAATTAAATTCCATTGCCATTATGAAATTTAGTGAAATTAACTCATTTATTAAAGAAAAATCCAAGATTTTAATTTCAATGCTAAAATTTATTAAGAAAAATCCCATGATTCACCATCAATCTTTCTTTTTACAATTCACAGTTGAGGCATTACAGAAAATTGCTAAGACACTTGGTGCTGCTGAAGGTTTTCTTTAGGATGAATGATGATTGCCCATAAGAAACTGTCATGCCAAAAATTGGTCAATCAAACAAAAGAATTTGAAATTAGCACCATTAGATGTACCTGCAATGAGAATGCTAATTGCTGTCATATGGTGGACTTGTAAGTCTCTCCTCTACTTATATATGAAAGGATGTATGTATTTTAATTTTGCATAATATGGAGAAAAGAGAGCACAAAAGCAAATTTAGGAATACCCCTTAATCATTTGGCTTGTTAGAGTCAGTTTCTGTTTTGAATTTTATTGTAATTCAAATATATTGGTAATCAGGAATGAAAATGAAGGCTTAGTCCCAATCTTTCTTTCTAATACCTGACCTTCGTACGAGTGTCTGTTTAGCAATGTGGTTAAGCTGCTTTTGCAGTGTGTAGGGATTAGCAAACGATAATTTATCAAAAACATGTTATTTTTTTTTGTTCAAGAAATAAAATAATAGTTGAAATGTTAGTTTTGAAAAGCAATTGAAAACTCAATGCCAAATGCTTATTTATTTTTTTGATTTCTCATTAATTTTCATCTTCCTTCATTTTGGGTAACCAAACTGTTATGAAATTAGAACCGAATTAGAGCAAGAACGAACTAATAATTTGATAATAATAATAAGAACACCATATTTTATTTGGAAAACCTTCAAACAAATCAGGATAAACAATTAAAAATAATAAGAGTTACAACCTCTTTATTTATAAAGGAGAAACAATTAAAATTCTCTCTTTATAATAGGAGAAAATAATCACTCAACTATCTAATATTTTCTCTCACTAGAAGTTCTCTCTATTGCTTAGAGAATTTGTGATGCAAATGACTTGAAGAATATGACTATTTACAGCCAAGTGAAAGAATAAATTATGGCTAAAAATGAAGCCACGTTTATGGTGTAAAATTACTTGCTTTCCATAATGCTCTATCATTATTTCCATGCATTATTAGTTGTAATTTGGTCATCCATTATCAATTGTTATCTTCAACAAATCAAAGCCACATATTAGTGGATCCACAAGCTAATTATGTTGGCACAAACACCCAAGTAATGGAAGTAAGGGCTAATTCTCTTTTATAGTCTTTGATTCCTACTACCAACCAAAGGGGAAAGATTGATTTAATGATATTTAACAAAAGTTTCTGTTTGGCAATATAACAGTGTTCTCAAAAGTTTCAGTCTTCCACCAGAACTGGCCAACCTGAAATATCTTGATCAGATGCAAGAAGCCTTGGTTTATGTTCATGTTTCTTGTCAGAATTATTGTAATCCAGCTACAAACTTGTCCTGCTTTAATGCTTGGAAGACAGCTATACCATTGATATCTTTTCAAATTAAATCATAAGGAAACTACTTTGTGATTACATGCCAAACCAGTCTATTGTCTGTTACAGTGATCTAACTCGCAACTATCTTCATTGCACAATTCCTATGGAATGGGCTACACTGCAAAATTTGACATACATGTAATCTTATTCAGCTCATCCTGGTCTACCTTTATATGAAAGAATTTAAACTCTCTATATGCATTAATATTTATCCAACAAATTATGTTATATGCAGCTCACTCACTGACAATCGCTTGTCAGGAAATATACCTAACTACTTGGGAAAATTTACTAGTCTTACCTATTTGTATGTTTTATACTTGTCATTTGTTGTACTTGTAACTTGATTTATTTGAATATTTTGGTATTTGATATTTTATTTTGTTCTCTAATTGTTCTTTCTATGAAAATAATAATAATAATAATAACTCAATAAAGGAACCTTGAGTCCAATCGGTTTTCTGGGTCTATTCCTCCGGAACTTGGAAATTTATGTGAAGAAAATGAAGCTACATTGTTTCTCTCGTTATTGAATAAACTGAGTACAAGAATTTATATATAGCTAACAAACTTGTAACCAACTACTATAATCAACTTGTTAACAACTAAACTAAGGATAGTTAACAAACTAGTAAAAAATGACTAAGTACAACTAAGGTATATACTGTAATAATTTAGTCAGCTTAAAAGACTTGTAAGTCAAATTTAACAGCTCCTCACTTTTAAACTAACACTCTGCTAATATTTCTAATTTAATTTAAAATATTTGTTTTTAGTGCTATGGATTTTTGGCTGCAGGATACTTTCCTGTAATCAATTGAAAGGAAACTGGCCAGAAAAGACTGCACAACTAAAAAACTTGACAAAAAATTTGTAAGAATTCACTTCTTTTCCCCTTTTTTAACATATAATTTGCTGATAATTTAACATCATGAATATCCCTATTGTTTTGTAACTTGCAGTCGCATAAATGATAATAACCTTAATGGAACCATACCCAATTTCATTCAGAACTGGACTCGGCTTGAAAGGCTGTGAGATCTTTTGTCCCCATAGATCTACGATTTCACTATTTCACTAAAATGTTGCATAGTTTGACATTTCTTTCTCATTTTGTTTATTAATGAAGTGAATTATATGCGAGTGGACTGGAAGGACCTATACCTCCTGAAAATTTTCATTTAGAAAATTTGCCTGATTTGTGAGTACAAGTACTTTTCTTTTAGTTATAGTTGACAGACAGTATGCTATTGGATTTTTTTTTTCTGAAGAAAGCAATAATAAGAAGGAAACTAAAAGGAAATGTATCCAACATCCAAGTTTTATTCTTGGTATCTATCATTGTACAGGAAGATCACTGATATGTCTGGGGTTGAGTTTCAGTTTCCTTGTGTGTCCAAGAAGATGAAAAACTGTATGATAACTGCTTTACAAGTTCATATTAACATATACGTACATAGGTACGTTTTTATTCATCACATATAAATACAATTACGTAACTAATATTATGTAAATTAATATTTGAAAAAAATATAAAAATCAAATAGTTCACGTAGTTCTTATTACAGATGTAAATTATGTATTCCTTACATCATTTTTGTCATTTTTTTTAGAGAGAATCAGGTCCACGTAGTTCTTATTACAGATGCATTTGAACATAGAGAAATTAAATGCAAACATTACTTTCAGACAAAATATCTCTTTAGTTGGTCCAGATTGTAAGGATTGGAGAACTGATTTCCGTCCACATCCATGAGGATGGCGCCTATGCCAGATAGTATCTTCTTGAGTACGTAAAGCCCAGCCCAGTTTAGTTTGAACTTTCCACTTGGGTCAGTAAGGAGCTCGGATGACTTTTCAGGATAAGATTCCCTTCTTGCAAATCTCTGTCTTTCACTTTTTGTTGAAGTGTCTAGCTAGCTTCTGTTGATAGCCCTGAATTCTGTAAATTGCATCCATTTTTTTCCCATTGATGGAATTCAACCGGTCATGATAGCCTTTAATCCACTCTGCTTCGCTTAGTTGGCTTTCTTTCATCACCCTAGCAGAGCGGATTTGCATTTCAATGAGGAGGACAACCTCCATTCTGTAGACCAAGGCATATGAGGTTGCCCCCGTAGGAGTGAGGACAGTGGTTCTGTATAAGGAGGCAGGTAGATGCTCATGACAGTCTCTATATTTCACAATGGTCTTCTGTAGAGTGGTCTTGAGGGTCTTGTTGGCAGCCTCAACTGCCCTATTAGTCTGTGGTCCGTAGGGAGAGAAGCGGTGATGCTGGATTCCTTTTTTTGGAGCAGTCGGACTACTTCTTTCTGAAAGTGGGAGCCATTATCAGTGATTATCTCAAATGGGGTTCCGAACCGATAAAGGATATTGGTTTGGATGAAATGGGCCACCTTCTTAGAGTTTAGAACCTGATATGGTGCCACTTCAATCCATTTTGAGAAGTAGTCTACAGCTACCAGAATGTACTCATGACCACTGGAGGACTTCGGGAAGATTCTTCCGATGACATCTATGCCCCAGGTGGCGAAAGGCCAGGGTGTAGTGATGGGATTCAGTGGCACGGGTGGCCGATATGTTGCCCTGGCATTCTTCAAACCAAAAGGCATGACTCGATAACAGTATGTGCCCCATTCTGTTATGAAAAGATGTCTTTTCCTTATCGGGAGGGTATACTTGGACTTGATTGTAGCCCGCGTAGAGGTCAATCAAGGAGACCACTGATGCACCTGCCATACGGTCTACTAATAAGTTAATGTGAGGCAAAGGAAAGTCATCTTTCGGGCCAGCCTTGTTGAGATCCTGTAGTCAACACATATGCAGACTTTTTCATCTTTCTTGAGGACAGACACTATGTTGGCTAACCATGAAGGGTAAGTGATCGGTTCGATGAACTGGTTGTCAAACAGCTTGGTTACCTCTCCTTTAATCTTCAAAAAACCATTTTGCCTTCATTCTGTGCAGCTTCTACTTAACAGGCTTCATGTGTTCATAGGTCGGGATCTTGTGAATCTCGATACTTGGATCTACCCCTACCATATCCTTGGGTTCCCATGCAAAACAGTTTAAGAACTGACGAACCTCTCCAATCAATGCCTGTGTATCATGATATGTAGATGCAATGTATGTGATTTTGGATTTTTTCTCTGTGCCAATAATTGATTATTTGCCTTTTTATTTTTATTATTATTATATTTTTTTTTGTATCATTCAGACTGGATTCAAAAAGAAGGCTCATGAGATATACGATGAAAGATAAATTTCAAACTTTTTCATTAAAAGTAGTATCAAAATTTAAAAAACAGACTCAAAAGGAAAGCTAGACTTAGCAGATTCTGACTCTAGTCGATTACAGACCTGAAAAGAGAGAAATATGACTCGACAAAGTCTAACTCTAAATTCGACTCAAAAGAAAAGAAAGAAGCATAAGACTCGACAGACTCAGACTCAGACTCAGGATTGACTGGACTCAAATTGGCTGATGGACTCAAACAAGGGCACGTCAGCTAGGCCGATGTTCTCCTCAAAATGCTGGTCACTGGGTAGGTCAGATGAATATGGTGAGGTGCATCTTTGCTCAACTTTTGGAATTGAGGGAGAGTTTGGATTGAAGGCCAAAAGGTTTTTGGGCTTAAGGTGAGATGAG